>JAPYZF010000588.1:0-30170 GCA_030523045.1 Meteorus cinctellus | reverse complement strand
TATCAAATATGAAAAAGCGATCTCACAACGAAGTATCACCAAACAATACTCACGAGCGAGCGTAGCGAGCGAGTAAACCCAACCCCACTTGTTTATTTTGATTTTAAAGTGATAAACCATATTTGGACATATTCACATGATAATTTTGACCTTTTCTAATTCTGGTTAGTAAATATTTTATTTTTAACTCTTTCCAATGAAAGTTTTTGCTCTACAATAGCGGTGAAATGAATTATTATGTGTTCATAATATTCATGTTTATTTATTTCAAATATTGTTGAGATAAATTATTGCACAAAGTTTAGTGTTTATTGTATAAAATGGATGTAGAGGTGACTATCTATCATTTTATGTCTGATATTTAATAAATTTTAAGCATTTCGAAATAGTTTAGAAACATAAATTTTTTGTTTATCACTTTCTAAGCTTTACAATTACAAATACTGGATGACGTCGTTCTCTTTCTTCGAAACTTTTTTTGGGAATAATTTGAATTTCCAATAATTTTGAAATTTCACTTCTGGCTTACAATCAGCCAATGAAGAAAAATAAACAAACTGAATCTCTAGAATGTTCATAAAATTTACAGGATATTTTATAATTAGTAAACATGATATTAAATTGAATGCAACAATAATTTGTATAAAAAATTGCAAACTTTCTATACAAGTCGACTTTGTTAGAATTATTTTGAAATCCAAATCATATTCATAAGATTTTCATCTAATATTTATTTTTTTTAAATTTGCACATTTATAATTATGTTGAAATCCAACCATCCATAGATTCAAAAGTGTGGGAAAAAATATAAGGCTGTAAATAATATTTTCCGAATTAAGACAATAACAAAAAGAGCGAAATAATTGTAAATATCATTGATAACATAATTTTTGATATCCTGATACAAAAATCAAAGTACTCAGATGCGATAATTTTCCTGCAGTTCACAGTATGAAGAGAAAAAATTACAATGTCAACTATCAAATTTCCAATACTGGTCGCTAAATTTATTGTCAGGATTATAATTATGAGAACTTAATTACTAACAATTTCCCATAAGATTTCGAACTATTCACTCTGAACTGCCCAGTGATTATAATTTAAATAAAATCATCCTTCAACTGAATTCCTACCCAGATTAAATTACACAATTCGCATATTTAGACAGCAATTTCACAAATACTCATCAAAGTATTCCCCCCTTCCACAAAAGAATCGCATCACATTTTTTTCCATTAAAAACTCAATTCTTCCATCATCCGCACAAAAATAAAAATATTAACAAAAGAAAAACGAGGCACTGTCACTTGCCCTAAAAAAACTTTCACTTTCACCATAACTACTAAAAAATCCAAAAGTATTGATAAAATTACAATTGAACGCAGTGATTTTATTCCTAAGTAAATTTTTTTCATACAAATGTTAATAAACCAATAAAATCTCACTACATTCTTATAAAACTTACTAATAAATTTTCTCAATACCCATCATAATATCTAACTCAAAGCAAACCAAACAGATGCAAAAATAAATGATGATAGATGAAAATCAGAAGAGCTCAAAGTATATAAAATATTGTCGATTGAGTAACTGCAACATAACTAGGAGGTTACAAGTTGGCAGTTGTGGCTTTCAAACTCACCCCGCCTCATTCAACATCTCATTTTCATCGCGTTCTCATCGTCATTTACATTATCATTATTATAAATCCATATGCAACAAGACTGCATTTCATATATATATATAAATAAATAAGTTTACATACCCTGAAGAGGAAAGAACAATTTTTAATGTCAAGGCACCTTTTGTTAGATCAATGCATAGCGTAACACCTCTTTGTATATTCTCGGTCACTCTTCATACTCTTTCACTCTTTACTTACTCACCCAACTGGCTATTATTGCTCTGAATTGTTGGACCATCCTCCATTTGTAAGAGAATAAAATTCACATACAAACACAACACTTAAAACAAACAGACATTCCACATACAGAAAACTTTGTGGCAATATCTTTAAACGAAAAATTAGGTCGAGTCTCGTGAACCGTGAGCTGTTTGGTCGTCCCCTCACATATATCGTGTACCCTCTTAATTCTTCTCTATCTTTATTCACTACCGGACACATGGAATTAGGAACAAAGACAATTCACTAACAGTAAAATACATAGGATGTCGCAAATACCAAAAGAGAAGTCTTTTAGCATCCACTCCGATTTCTTCAACTTGATTTTTTTTATTAATTTCCTCCTCTCATTTCTTTTACTTTGGAATTTTTTTTATTTATATATTGTTTATATCCCGGAAAAAGGTTTTGATAATGCGTTCTCAATTTTAACGCTAGCCCAAATCGAGACTCGATATCAACCGCACAATTGTACGATGCAGAGGCTCGCAATAAACTTTGCCGACCTCGACATCATCCTTTCTCACTCTTTCTTTTTTCTTTCCTTTATTCACTCACTCGCTCACACTCATTTTGTGTTGCTGTGTAAAGACAATGGTAGTTTCGCGCCATTATCTTCACTAACTATCTCGACTTCATTAACATCTTCCAAGCATCGT
Organism: Meteorus cinctellus; assembly: GCA_030523045.1. NCBI lineage: Eukaryota > Metazoa > Arthropoda > Insecta > Hymenoptera > Braconidae > Meteorus > Meteorus cinctellus. The sequence continues at coordinate 27,608 of JAPYZF010000588.1, read as the reverse complement.
TGTTCCATTCAAGAAAAAAAAATATAAAAAATGGATAAAAAATAAATAGGGAAAATTGAGAGGAAAAATTATTGTGAAAAATGTTCAATTACAATACAATGTGTATGTTATTCATGTTCGACAAATTATAACACCTTGTTAGGAAAAGGTCATGTGGATAAGTTAATTAGGATATCGAAGATAGATTATTGATTTTTCAATTTATTAGTTACATCCTTATTAGTATATTTTCTATTGCAAAATTTATTAATTTATTGAGGATTTTTTTTTGCTTTTTTAATTTATCCAATTGCTCTTTCTTCTCTTTATTGAAATATTGCATCTATAAATTTCTGTATGCAGATATATAGTGATTTAGCTACAAGGATGATGCAAGGATGGAATAAGAAGGCCACAAAATTATCTTCATGTTGGTCTATTTATACGTGTGTGTGATATTATCTTGAATTAAAATCACACTGAGATGATTGGATAAAAAAATTGTTCTCACTCTGCTAAGTAATTATTGCATGTCAATTAATATATTCATTCGTCATTTTAGTTCTGTATAATATGATGACAGTAAAAAATAAATGTTGATATGAAGAAAAAATTAGTTGTAAAATTGGAGGAAGAATATTTTTATTTAGTTCCATTTTAAATCAATAGACCGGAAGTGAATTAGAAAATTGTTGTGTTTTCATTCGGAAAAACAATCGTTGATTATTATTCCGTAAGGAAATTTTGAAATTTTTTTTTAGTACACTTTTCTTATCGGTTTTGTAATATCTTGATGAGAATTGTTATGAAGGTTGTTGGAATTTGAATTGACGTAAAATTATGATGTGAATAAAAAAAAAAAGAATTCTCAGTATGAACATTCATCTGTGCCAATTAATTTATATATTCATCGGTTTTGAATATCATATCGATGATAGATAAACAATTATATATATAAATTAAGATCTTATAAGATCAGTAAAATAAAATTGAATTGCAAGTGAAATAAATTATCTTTGCCGTTCCCATGTTTGTGATGTGGTTACAGCATATCGGAATTTCATAATTTTCAGTATAAAAAATTGTCTCAGAGTTCTTTTGAATTGAAATTCTACAAATATGATGACAGAGCTGACAAAATTTTAATTTTATTTATTGAGAATTAATTAATTGGTGCTATAATTAATTCGCATTTTTTTAATTCATTCACTGAAATGAATTGTAATAATGAATGTGGAACAGATGAAAGTGAATAATGATTTTATAATATGTAAAAGAATAAGTTTTATTTGTATTCAGAATTTTATCAAAAATAAATGAACTTGATAAATCAATTTTATCAGGTTGATTTCACTTTTCCTGTATCAATTGAGAATTACTAATTAGAATAATTTGAACTTCATCATCAAATAGAATGATAAAAAAATCTAAATATCTCAACTGCTAATTCGATGGCCAAAAAAATTTAACTACAAAGTTTCATTGTAGCTGAGATGACATCACAATATAAATAATAAAGTTCCAATTTAGGGCAATGACATATTATTGCAGTTATTGATCTGTTTATTGTCTTAAAATGACAGCAAATAACAGCAAATACTGAATCGAGAAGTCTCGTCCAAAATTGGATTGAAATAAAAATTATTAGCACATGAATAGGAAAGATTTTGAAGTCGAATGATTTCATTTCATCCTGTTTCTGTGAACAGGAAATAAATTCTCTGAATGCTACAAAATACTGACGCTGGCATCGTTTCCGGTACTGAGAATTGAAAACTATTTACGTATGAACTGTAAGTTAACAACTCTATTTCAATTAATATTTCGCTTGTTACGATTTTAATTTGGAATTATATCATTCATAAAATTTTTAACAATTATCTTGCAATGCAATTACTTCATTCTTCAGTAAATATTTGATCGATTTTCTGTCCGATCATCTTTCAAATTTTTTCCTCTTATCGTTTTATGAAATGACGAAAAAATTCAGAGTAAATTCTTATACATAATGACATCCTTTATGTTAATATTAACTAGGAATTAAATAATTTGAAGGATCATCTGACATTGTCAAATAATTTCGACAGAATATCGTGAGATGAAATTGGCACATTCAAAAACGGAACAAAAACATGATCTCCAATTCTAACATCCTGATAATATTAATAATCTCATACAGACATAATTCAAACTGTAGACATTTACAATTGTTGGAGATAAACAAAAAAATTGAACATAAAATAATTTTTGTTTCATTTTTCAGTTCATTATTCGATACAAATTCACGAGTTTACTTCTAATCTAATTTACCATTCACTACCACGTTCAATTCAAGATGATGAACTACTCTAGATAGATAGGAAAAAAAAACCAATAGTAAAAAAATTGAATTCTCAGAATATAAAAATTCCTTTACCTGTCAAAAATTCGTATTTGCCAAAATGTTATAACAATTCTTCTTATTTATCTACTTTTCAAACTTTATCAAAATTAAAAAATCAAACTTAAATTCTACTTAAACAAATCAAAATCCTCTTTCCCAATCGAAGCCCTATCAAACCAAAACAAAAAGACCCTCAATCAACTCGTCCAATTACAAAATCAATTCTCTTCTCCCCATTTCCCCACTACCCTACCTATCAAAATAATTTCCAATAACCTTAAACAAATGTCGATTGCATCGACTTCTAAAGCCGATAAAAAAAAAACAATTCTCAATGACCCTTTCATATTTCAATAATAAAATTCCACAACAATAAATAAAAGAAAAAGAAAAAACAATTCATTGAATAAAATTCGGTTCTTCTCATCCACCCACAAAACAAATCCATAAATAACTCTATGATTGAACTATCACAATGTGTTTGTTTCTCATTTAAATGTTGCGTCTATCTACTTCTTTCTTTATATAGAGATCCAGCAAAGGATGATGCAAGGAATAAGAAGGCCACAAAATAATGTGCACGTTGTTCTATATAAATATGTGTGCATGCAAATGTATTTGTGGCTGGTGAAAGGAACACGCCCTTTCGGATGATCCGTGACTGATCTAAATCCATTCAAATTGTGACACGTTCAATTGATGCATAATGATGAAGCACTTGATATGTTGAACCCTCCTATCCAATAATACACAATACATTCAAACATTATTTCAACTATCATAAATAGATTTATATGTATACACATGCCATTGTCCTATGTAGTATTTAATATACTGAAGTTGGTACCACCTACCACGACCCCGTGTCTCTCTTATTCTCCCTTTCAATTTTTTCCTTTTTTTTTCTTCTCATTCTTTTTTTTTCCTTTTTTCACTCATCCACTCTCTCTTTTTATCCCTGTTTATTATATTTATGTATGTATATATGTCTAATATCTTTCTGCGTATGTACACCCCACTTTAGATTACGTCGACGCATGTAACATATATACGAGTCCTTCCACATCTCCACCAACATGATGTATCTCCCCCACTTTGTTGAATTCGCGTAATCGAGCCAAGAAGGAAGAAGCCGCTTATGGCGTCCACGACTGGTATAAATGCCCTCATGAAATCCAACATGAAGGTACTTGATTCGCGGTAGCTTAAACAAAAGTTTCGTATTTCATTCTTCTTTATTATTATTGCATAGTTATTATTGTTGTAACGTGAATTATATTTTTTTGCATTGAAAATACGTTTTTTGAGGGAATTTTTATAGGAGAATAAAGAGAACCAGGATAATTGGTTTATTGGATTTCTTTTTGGTTTATTTTTGGAAAATACTTATACGTAGATCTACTCAAATATGAAGATTATTGTGAGTGATTATTTTTCTTTGTCTTTTTGATTTTTGGTATCATCAAATTCTATTCGCATTAGCATTGCATTTGTGCTTCGATTCTTATTGTCATATTTTTTCATGTTTTTGTTATTTTGGTGAATTTTTTAAATTCATTTTCATTTGATAATTTGTTATTTTCTAGAATTTATTTTTTTGTTCTAAGATTGGGAAAGGTTTTTTTGGCGGATGTTTTTATAGATAATTAAATCGAGTTTTTGAAATGGCATTGAAAAAAAATGTAATTATTTGGGGGTTATTTTAATGTGACTGATTATTTATTTTTATGAATAGATTGCAATTTTGGGTTTGATGACAATTGTTAATGCGCAATACAAGTATCCTCAATACAATCCGGACTACTATGGCCGACGCTTCGCAATATTACGACAAACTCAAAATCAAGATATTGACGGCTCATACGCATACAGGTGAGTTGCAATGAACTAAAATAAAACACACAAACAAAAGCAAAACAAAACAATTGAGAAGTTGAATTAATTGCAGTGAATGGATAAGGAGATGAGGGGGATTTACATATTTAGGATTTTCTATTGACACCTAATCACCACAATTTTGTTTAGTTTCTTTCTTCCCTTTTCCAAAAAATGCAAAATTGAAAATCAAACATGGAAAATTCCAGTTTTACACCCCATGAAAACCAAAAATTTATTCACAAATATAAAAGTGATTGGGTTAGAAATTTGCAAAATCAATGACATGAAATGCAATCATAAATGTAGAAATTGATTGCCTAATAATTTTCGATAAATTATTAAATTTTTATATTGAAAAGAACATGAGCAATTGGAACTGATGATTTAATTTAAATTTATATTTACAGTCAAATTTATTTCCTATTTATTTTCTTCTTGCACTTTAATAATCAGCAGTTCATCAATACGATAATTATTCAATTAATTTTTTTTCCTCATTAATCATCTTAGTACATAAACATGCATTGCTCTTTTCTAATGTCAATAACATTCACAAAACTTTTCCAATTCTTCCATTAATAATTTCAAATAATAAAACACAATGAATAATTTCTTACAATTTTTTCTAAAATTCAATCAAATTTGCTCCATCAAATCAAAATTAATTTTTTCTACTGAAAGTAAATGATCTACAATTCAATCAATGCGAAATTTCTTCTTCAACAACAAGCAATTCTGTCATCTCATATTCAAACTAGAAAATTACTCAACAATATTCCAATAGCGCGATTAATTAATTAACATTTCATTTTATCATTATTAATCTAGATATCTTAATGTCCCTTCAATATCAATATTCAATCGCAAAAACAGATAAAATAATTAAATATCCATTACAATTTAATTGGCATTGGTTAGCTACCGGTTTGTAATGGTACTCAATAAATGGCATTAGTCGTGACAAATTGTCGTGTATATTATACACAACTATAGATATATCAAAGGTGTGAAATGTGAGATGTTGTACTTGTAGTTTAGTCTCGTATTCATTTGTCGTATGTAGAAACGTATAAGTGATGAATGAACTATCCAATTGCACACTTAGAATGATTTATTAACTAGCGATTGTGTATGGCTTGTTGCATCCTCCACACATTATTTCTAACGTATATATCAACACACATAAAACACAACACATATGCTTTATAAATGCACTATTGAAATAAACAATACAATGATTAAGTAGAAAGAAAAAAAATCATTTCCATTCATCATTTTATCATTATAATACATTTTATTCCCTATTAAGGGTATATAAACATTCGACAAATATAGTCATAAATATTATTGTGCAATTTAAAATTTGAAATTATTTCACTTAAATACTTTTGTTTATTTATTTATTTTTTTGAAATGAACATAAAGGTAAGAATTATGGATACAGAAATAGAATTGTTTTAATGAGGGGGAAGAAAAAATAATTGAAAAAAAAAATGAGATTGAAGATAAATGGATAAATAAATTTTGTAGAGTATCGCGCACGCGCAATAATCCCAACCTATGTCCATAAATGTATATATGAAGGATAATTAGCTGTGATGTTAATCACTGTATAAACATATGTATGTATGAATATATACTCAGCCATAGACATCACACCATCGAAACTGAATTTAGTATTGCATAATCACGACAATTACAATTAACCAACGCATGACTTTGTGTAATATGTATAAATGTATGTGTGTAGATTCATATTTTACCTTTCTACAACAGAAACAGTGGAAGAATTAAATCGCAATGATTTTTTTCATGTTCAAAATGCTGAAAAAAAATTGAATTCATTGATTTTTTTTTTCATGATTGTACTTTGTCTTGTTACAATACAAATTATGAAAAGAATTAATTAACAAAATCGCTTTTGTATTTGCCCAAAAAAATTATATGTGAATGGTTTTTTTTTTCTTTTTTTTTTGTGACAAATTTGGGTTTAACTCTCTGTTAAAAGTTGAGACTGGATCAATTACAGAATTTATTTACTCGTATGAGAATTGACATGGAAAATAATTTAATTGATTAATTCATTTCGTAACTTTCATTTTTTAATTTTGTATTACAGAAATGTTGGTGGATAATACAGAATTCGCTTTTGCATTTAAACGAGATGAATATAATTTATAAATTTAGTTTTTTCTGTTTATCTTTTCACCATTATTATTTTATATTTAGATAGCAGAGAAATGAGGATGGATCGATTATTGAATTCATTTTTATTTGATCAGGACAAAAAAGAAGAAAAAATTTAACAGTGTTGACCTTAAACAAAAATCTTCTTCTACCATTTGATTTTTTTCACCTTTCTACTAATGACATAACAAAAATCCGTTCTCCCATACTAAAGAAAAATAAAAATCAATTCATTGATATTGTAGAAAAAAAAATGCAAATTATCCCTTTCATAGAAAGTACAAGTTGATGAAATTAATAAACATGAACATTTGATATTTATGATTTCACTTATCAAATCATAAAGAAATATAAAATTATGTAGATAAAATTTTTCTTTCACACATATATATATATATATGTATAAATTTATTAATTTGTATACAGTTACGACACGGAGAACGGTATATCAGTAGCAGAGCAAGGAGTACCAAAGAATCTTGGTGTCGGTGGTCAAGCGGAAAGTGTACGTGGCCAGTACAGCTACACATCACCAGACGGTACACCAATACTTGTAACATACACAGCGGATGAAAATGGTTTTCAAGCGAGTGGTGCTCACTTGCCAACACCACCGCCAATTCCTATTGCAATTCAACGAGCCTTGGCCCACAATGCCGCCCATCCTGAGGAAGAAGAGCCATACAATCGACGATACTACGGACAATCCAAGTAAAAAGCAGAAAGAAAGAGAAAAAATTTTAAAAAAGAAGAAGAAAAAAAAAGAAACGAACAACAAATTTTGTATCCACACGTAATTGACGTTATGAATATTGTTCTATCTCCACTGTAAAAATTGCTAAGAGAAAAAAAAAACGTTTCCAATATAATTATTCAATTGAACTCCGTGCACTACATACAGTTATAATTTCTGTTTTGATTGCATCAACGATTTGATTGTAAAATTAATTGAATGTTAAAACCCGGAATTGAAATAGTGCACATGAATTTGAAATGCTGATAGATGTTCTATTTTATTTTTTTTCAATAAATATTTTTTTTCTCTATGCATTCATTAAGTGTAGATTATAAAATACAATGATGTCGACAAGATTTCTTTATATCGCTGTGGATTATAAATTGAATTTGATTTGTGGTTTTGTTACTCTGCACTGCTCTGCTCCGCTTATAAATGTATATTATGTATAACTCAAGAAAGACTACCTACATACGCTATGCAATAATAATCTCATGTAATCACAAATGCGCGCGTTTATACAATACAGAATTATTTGAATATGAGAAAATGTAATTGTATTGGAACTATTATTGGGAGAATAAGGAAATGAATATAAACATAACGAGAAAATGAGGAAGTTGTTTGTATATTACATTTCTTAATTCGAATTCATATACGAAAAAAAAGAAGAAAAAAAAAAGATATAAAAAAGACAATTTAGCGAATTATTGAAAGAAAATTTATTGATTTCTTCACTGATTTTTATGTGTACTCGTACTCATGTGGTTATATATTATTTTTTTACAATAAATATTGGTGATTAATAATTTATTTGGTGAATTTTGTTTTAATGAGAATTATAACGAATCTTTATGATGTTGAATTAATTCTTGATACGTCATGAAGTTGTCACTGTTTATCTTCTAAGATGATTTTAATTTGTATCCATTTTTAGAATGAAAATTGAGTAGTTTTATTTATTACTAATTGGACACTGAATGAATTATAAAAGTATATCGGAATATTTATTTCGTCCAAATAGTCGGACAAATTCCATAAATTTCTTTTTTTTTTTTTTACACTTTAGATGTTGTTTTTATGATTTTGGGTAATGAAATTATTGAGTTGTATTTCTTCCAATGTCTATTTGTTGTTTTAAAAATTGAAAATTTCTTGACAAACTGAAGAATGATTGGACATTTTGTTGGAACAATTATTGTTCAAACGAAAAGCGAAGTGTTGAGGTATTTTTTTGTTGTTGCTTTTCGAAGAAGTTTGAAATTGGAGGAATTTTTAGGTTGGATTTTCATCTCGACATTAAATTCGTTGAGCGAGGAAGAAAAATTGATGATGCGTGAAGGATTGTTTTTGTGTTTTATCGCAATTTTTACATCGTTTTTAACCAATCATTGAGGTGCTTTCTCAAACACTAGAATTAAATCAGAAATATTGATTACTAATCATTCTCTTGAAAAAAAAACCCCCACATAGTTTTTAAATCAGTGCATTTAGTATCCAAGAATTACTCAATTAAATTCATTTATAATCTTAATTAAATCGAGTCTCAAATATTCGAGTTTTTCAGTAGTTTCATTGGCATTTCCAACAAATTTTCTTAATAATACGAACAAACAAACAATCATTAACATATAAACAATCCAAATAGCGTCAGACCATTTGATCAAAAAAGAAATGATAGAAATTTGTATATAATTCTGACAAATTTATCAATAAACAAAAACATTCATTAGTATTTTTCGTATTATACAGATTTATCGTTGATGAATAAAAATAAAAGAAGAATTAAAAAAGTTATGGTATTCGTCACCCCCACATTTCTGACTCTTCAGCTAAAATTCTCTCCCAACAATTTTTGTGGCTAAATAATTAGATTCAATTAAAATATAAACTATTGTGAAATGTTATCTTGAAAAGTTATGAACTTTTTAAATCGAAAATTGTGTTTGAATAAATTAATTCAATATGCAGCGCAGGCGACTGAATAGGCCATTAACTTTAGACAAATTTATAAGGTCAACCTGTAGTAAACTAGTTAAACAACAAAAAATCAAATGTCGTCAATTAGCATAATTTAAAGATAAACTAGAAAACCAACAATGCCATGTGAAATCATTTCCAAGGTTCTGAAGAGACTCAAAAGTTCTGGCGAATTTTTCAATGAATTGCTAAAGCATGAATGCAATTTCAAATTGGCTTAACACACAAAAAAGTCACCAGGAAGAATACAATAGCTCTCTTCACACTATTATGATTATACGTAGAGCTATTTTAACGAGAAAAAAAGAAATGAAAAAATACGAAAAAACCTGTTGCTGTTTGCAGTGGACTATGCATAACTGTCAGTTCGCGCCCGGAAGTCCGGTAGACACTTTTATTGTCGATTATACACCAAACCAGAATTTTTATGACAGAAGTCATATTTTATGCGCATTCAGTGGAAAGTTCAATGTCTAACGTGACAGGAAAACAAATTTTGTGGTTACGTTGAACCCGATAATACACATAAATCGGTCATAATTTTAGGAATTTATCACGTTATAGAAAAGTCATTTGAAAAATTTCAGTATCGAATTTTCAAAGATCACTAAAGAATGAACAAATAATTATTATTCTTGAAATCGTTTTTGAATAATAATTGAATAATTTATATCAAAACCTAACACACTTGTGCAAAGAATGGAATTATTACACAACCAAGTCTATCATGAAATAGAATCTGTAAATTTATAAATGAAAAAGAAAAATAAGGAAAGTTTAAATAATTTGAATTTGAAAGGGGAAATTGTGAATTCAGAACTTCTGACATTAGCATTGAAATAGTATCAGTATTCTACTTCACAGGTTTTTCTCCAAATGTATTTCAATTTATTAATAAACAAATTACAATGTAATCGCTTCATTTCTATTTCGCCTACTGTTTTTCATCAACAAACTTTTCCAGGTATAAAAATTGGAAATATTGGAAATACAAAAATAATATTGAGATCATCAACTTCGCATATAATCACATTATTACATGAATATTTCAGAATCATTATCAATATTTATTTCCATTTATTCATCACTCTCATATACTATTAAAAATAAAAAACACAAACAATTCAAATGAATTTGCATAAAAATAATTTTATGGCAAAATAAATTCATGAACATAGTCACTCCATTGCATAATTATAATTTAATTCCAGTCGAAATCAAATTTTCGCACTAAAATAACCTTCAATTGGCAATTAACTACCAATTAATCTAATCCATCTATGTATGCAAATAAAAACTCAATAAAATCATTCACAATATTATACTTCACATTTATTATATCAATTATTTCATCATCTCAAAATTGTACATGAATCAAATTACCATTTCTTCTATCGCCATTTTATTCCTCCTTTCTTTCAACGTCACTACAAAATATCTGAATTAATTAAACATAAATAACATAACATTTCGATGTCTCAACAAAACGTGATAATAATTAAATCAACGATAAAAATATAAATATAAATATAAATCGCCACGCAATACAAAAGCCTAACATAATAATATACATTCTCTCATTATCCTTGTCAATAAAATTTGCGCAAAGAATTATTTTTACAAATAACAAAACACACATTCATAAATAATAAACATGATGCTAAACTCAATTCGATCTATAACCTGACCTATAACCGAACAATTATAATTCTAATTTTCTTCTACCAATTTCATTACATACAATAAACAAGTGAATATAAACTAATAATTAAGAATTCACGTATATATGTAAATTACTTGAGTATTTATTATAAATAAAGAAGAAATAAAACATATTTATCTATTTATCTGTATTGGATTCAGAAGTATGAATTATTTAAATTTTTAATTCATGAATTCTCGAATAAATGCCATCCGAAAAGGAAGATCCACGAATGTTAATGGTAATTGTAATATCACGGCAAAGGTGAATCGGTGAAAGCAAATTCATATATATAAATATGTGGATCTGTCTATGTATATATATATATATATATTATTGCATAATAACCTCTAGACTGGGGCTGGAGAATTCTAGATGTGTGGACGTGAATCCTTTACTTGCATGTACCAACTGATTCCCATGCAATCTGATTATAAATCTCTTTATCATATGAATAGGTAATGAACTGGGTTGACATTGCTATTGCATATGATTTTCATGTGGTTTTTAGAGGAATGTTGTGGTGTGTTGAAAGAAGAAGAAATTAGAGTGATTTGTTCACATTGTTTGGTTTTTTTTATAAATGGAATCCATATCAATGAGAAGATTTCTATGTCGATCTTTTTTTCTAGAATGAAATGTTTATTGAGTCTGGAGAAAAATTATAAATTGTATTTTCAGTGTTATAGTTTGAACGTAATTTAATATTTTTGGGTAGGAGAACTATTTTTAGGGCTTTATATGTTGACAGAATCTTTTGAATGATGAAAAAAATTGTAATTGAATTAGTTTGATGTCTTTTGACAATGTGAGGACTCAAGTGTGTGAGAATGATAAGCTAAAAAGTATTGGGAGGAGTTGAGAAAACAAAATAATTACCAACGAAGAGAGCCGCCACGAAGTCTACCGTAGTGAATTGTGAGGAGATGGATTATTAAGTTGATGAGTAAAAGCTCAGTTGGAAACTTTATTTTTAAGTATTTTGATAATTTGCATTTTTGTTTGTGTTAAAAACACAAAAAAATGAAGAACTTTGTCATCTTTCTGTGAATTTTAATACTTTTAAAAATTAAAAACTTAATATTTTATTAAGACCCACTGTAAATTAAAATGTTTTATCTTGTAATCATTTTCCAAACAGCTTGAAAAAACAAATAAGATGGTGTAATGGTTTCAAGTATTTCTAAACAAAATATTTCAGAATAAAAACAACACATTTAAGTATTGGTCGAATTTTCACAATCTTCATTACAAAAAAAAAAGGAATTTTTTGTAGGAGTTAAATATCATTCACATAAATCTATTTTGTTATTCGATGCATACCAATAATAGCTCAGGAATATTATTTGTTGTGAGAGAAACGAGTAAGATGAAGAAAAAAGATTGATGATACCACGAAAACAGTGAACTGATAGAAAAATTAATTTGAACTAAATGAGATTTAGTAACATCTCCTACATAATTTAGTTGTAGTTGAGGCCACATAAATATTTTGTAACTGTTACAAAATCTCGTTCAATATCAAGAACAAGTCACTCATCAATCATGAAAAAAAAATAATATGTGGAAATATACTTACACAGATGAGTTCAGTTATTGTCGTAGTGACATTGAGAAAGAATGAAACACAAACATATTTTTCAACTAGTCATCCCTCGAATTACATTCAATCAAATCGTTCCGATGATTGTGAATGAATAATTAAGTGAACAAAACTATTATTACAAAAATATCAACTAACAATTGGTGGAGAGCATAAGGTCGATAATTTTTGAAAACACAGAAAAATATTTAGACACTTTTTCAATAATTTTTTTATAATTTCATTTCTTCATAAATCTTTATTAATTTCCACGACATATTTAAGTTCAATTATTCTTAAAATATTTTTAAAAATTCTAATTTTACACAATAATTATTAATTATACAGCAACAATTGAGGAATTTAGTGCTTGAATATATGTCAGTGCTAAGTTAAAAATCTGTTCTTTTTTTCGATTGAACAGAATAAAAATTTTGAAAATTACGCGCATAGATATTATGAAAAAAAAAAATTGCTTTTTGTGTGTAATCAAATTGCCATGGGCTATATAACAATTCACAGAATTATTCAAACCTCTGACTAATCCTCAACAGTTAATAAATTTTGCATCATTGAATAGAATTTAAAATGAGACAAAATAAAATGAAAAATTCATAACAAAACAGCTGATGAGAAAAATATTTAAAATTTCGTTTCAACCTTTTCATCAGTAACTAGTTTCCATTCTTTCCAAGTTCATTTCCACACACGACTGTACAAAAACAAATAAAAAATGAAATAATTATCCAGATTAAAATCATCGCATGCGCATAACAAGATTCACCTTGTAGTTATATTACACTTTCGGGTATTCCACTCGTCATTCAGTCATCCACCTTTCTTCATTGAATTTTTCTCATAAAATATCCACTGCATACATCACAGTGCTCAAAACATATGACGACACATAAACGCATCCACATGCATGCTATACATACACAAGATCATTGCGTCAGGTGGACGATTGAAATATGAGATTAAATCAAATCTTCATTATTTTTTTTCATTTCATCTCTCATGCAAACAAAATGAAAGGGGGTCGGAACTGCATCGATACGCTTGACATTGTTAATAGCCCACAATAAGAAGAAAAAAGAAGCCAAAAGAGAAGGAAAAAAAAAGAATAAAATTCTGTGTCTGCAAATTTTGTCATAAATAGACATAACATGATATGCGAAAAAAAAGAATTTTTGCATACAATTGAACACAACAATTCTGCTTATTTATTATTATTTAATTTTCTCTTTCTCCACTTGTTATTTTTTTTATCTTTTTTTTTTCGTTGCAATTTCCAATCGTCATGCACGACTCACGTCATATGTTGGTCAAGGCGGGTGAAAGAAAAAGAAGTAAAAAAAAATAGTCACCGATGAAGAAAAAGCGAAAGGTAATAGCGTGTCTGCGACGTGTATTTGTGTGCAGTTAAAAATCTTTTGGACCACGCGGACGTTGATTTGGCAATCGAACGAAAAAATGAGAGAATAACAAGATGAATGGGGAAGAAAAAAAAATGTTGAAAGAAATATGGGGAAGAAGTATTGTAAGTAAAAACTCATTTGTGGATTGAATGGAGTTGCAGAAAGTGGCATTAATACGCCTTCTCCTAGAAATGAGTCAATGGATAGATATAGCTATGCATATGTACTGCCGGTATTTATCTAAAAATCTTCTGTATATATTCTATAGGTATATACATTCTTATATATGTTAGTGGATTCACAATTGAATGCGCTTGCGTAGGTTGATAAATACAAGCCAAGTTGACATGCAGGATAATTTATGTGTATTATCTTTTCTCGTTATCGAATGTGTATTTATCATTTGAGAGGGGAACACTTGAATGAAACTTTGAAAAAATCTTTGTTTTTCTTTTCTTTGAACATCCGCTGAAATGTACACTGAAGGAAAGAGTGATGTTGACCTGGAGAGAATTTTTACAGTCAAGACGGAAGTAAATTATTCTTATTTTGTATACAGATGCTGGTTGGGATTGTTTTAATGATTGAAATTTATTCTTAATTTAGGCTTTGTTTTATCAGAAAGATTATTGATTAATATTTTAGTAATTTATTGTTTAAATTTAATTTAATTGTTGCATGATTTATTCTTTTGTTTAACAAATTTATTTACATAAAATAAATTTGATTGTTGAATTGAAAGTTTTTGGACAGTTAACATTTTTTCACATTACTGAAAATATCTTATCTATTGTTTATTTGAATGGAAATTTCTTTTGTTTTTCGGATTCAATTGATCGAATAAAATCTTGATCAGTACATGAATATGATTAAATATCATGAAAATTATTTATTCATTTCAAAAGCATCACATTCTTCAATTGAAAATGCTTTAATGAAAATTTACTTACGCAATTAAAAAAAAAACAGTTCCTAATTCAAAATACTAATAAATCTCATAATTCGAAAATATCCTTTTTCCCCATTTTCAACACCGCAATAATAAATCATAAATAGTAACAACATAATTTTTAATAATGAAAAAGAAATTGATGAAAGATAAAAAAATTGCAATAGAGAAAAAGTACGTACTATACAGTAATATAACAAAGGGGTTTATGAGTTACTGACCCATGCAACCATGACCATCGTCACGTAGCGTTAACGATGCGTATTCTCTCCATACACCTATGCATAACACAATGTTTCAGATAGTGCACATACCTCATGCCAGCTCTAGACCATGACCTCGTCCATCACCTTGAAATATATAAAAATTTACTACACAACCTTTAATAATAACAGATGAATAAATCGAAAGGAAAGAAAAAAGAATCAAAATACGATAATAAATCATATAATAAAAAATTCATCATTAATAGATAATTGATATTATCCATTGCACAGCCCACCAGAAAAAAAAAAGAAATGAAGAAGAAACCTTGCAGGAATATTAGGGGAACTTACAGTAAAAAAAAAACCACGTGAAAAGACGTCAATTAAAAATGACGCAATGGGAACAGATCAACAACACGTTTTTTTTAACACCTCTTAAGAAAAAAAAAATTCAATAAAGTAGATGAAGAAAATGATGATGACAGACAGCAATAAAAAATAAACTGTCGATTGATGAAACATTTTTCTTGCATTAAATCACATCCGTTTTCATATAATAATTTCATATTGAAATAAAAAAAGGAATATTTATGCATTTCATTATTTTATTTATCGTTATTTTTTCTTTTTTATTTGCCATCAACATCAAAAGATTTTACATGTCAATTATGATTTTGAAATGTAAGCAATGAAACTCTATAGACACATTGTAATTTATTTTCACGTTTGTTTATTTATAAATGATTGATCTTCACGGATGTAAACGTATTCAATGTGAATGTATAAAGTATATTTTTGTACTTCATTTTATATGTTGAATATTATATTTACAAATAACACATCGTTATCATGAAGGTATAGTGAAAGATTCACTTCTTTATGCACTCTCGACATTTACAAATAAAAATTTTTATTTCAACTTTTTATTTTTATTTGATGTGTGTGAACGTGGCAATATTGATGGTGCATGTCTTGGTACACAAAAGGTACTCACATTCCATTACTCTGTATTCCGTAATAGCTCATGGGTACAGATCGTTTCATTATTATATTTATTACATATTCAGTTGCAATACTACATCATCAGTCATCAGCCACGCCTGTCGTTTATCAAGAATTCTACAACGAAAAATGACAATTTGTGATTCATAACATCATTCACGTAAGGATTTATTTTTATTTTATTAATAATCTTATTGTTTCATTGGTAACATAAAGAATAAAAACAAATTTGTTATTATGTGAATGTCTTAGAAAATATGTTGATTATTTTATTTACTTTTTTTTTTTGACTAGCAAATTTATCTTGATGAAAAAATTTGCAGTTGATTTCTCCAGGATTCTGGTGGTGATGTAGACTGGTTGGAGACACCAACTGTTACATATTCATGAACACATTCACTATTGATGTGAAGGAGAATCGATTGAATAGCAATTAATTTCGAATACAGATAAATTAGTAAAGAAGTTTTAGTTCTTAAGATAAAATGGAAACCCATATTATATTCAAGGGATTTTAAGGTTTGGAGTTTGGAACAATGTTATCAAAGTTTTAAATAACAATTGGTGTAACGACATCAAGAAGTATTGATAGTTTCGAAAAATTCAATATTTTACTACGACATCTCATCAACTGTTAGGAACAATTTTCTAGATAATTTCCATACCTCATAGGAGAAGCTTGAAAGGAGGAATTAAAAACATCATTTGATATATTCATTAATTGCAACAGTATATTTTAAAGCAAAAAACCAAATTTGGAACTGAATCTTCTGTATGCTAAAGTATTTTTTGGAATTTCTGTTTTTTGGTTTTTTCATTCAGAAATTTTCCATTTATAACCGTTTTTTTGTAAATTTCTATTTTCCATCTTTTCCAATGCGAATTGTAGAATAAAATCCTATTTTTCCCTAACCCTTTCAGACATTATCATTTTAATAGTCTCACTTTCATTATCACAAAAACTCTCACTTTCTATCAAACATTTTGTGCCAAAGTTCTTTTAAAAAACTGCAAGAAAAAAAATAGCCCAGAATTTTGACGTTGATGATTATGGCACTGCCATGGATAACAAACTCTGATATAGTAAACAGAAATGTCATGAACTTTTCAAAAATACCAACTCCACACCACAACAAATAAATAAAACCGAGTAAATGATCTATCCAATCCAACTCCATGGGTACAATCAGCCCGCAACATTCCATACTAAATCATCCTATTATTACCATACTTAATAAAAAAATTTTCCCACTGTAAAATACATCAGTTGTAAATACGTCTACATGTATAATTGTCCAACATTTGTCCTTTTATGTCTATAAACAACGATACGATAATTGTTACTTGGAAAATTCCAAGGATCAGTTATCAGTCACGTTGCGCGATTCAAGTAAATCAAAGACAACCCAACATTATCTATTTATTCATTCATTATTTATGTATTTATTATTCTCATTTATTATCATTACTCCATGACGTCCAATTCTCTGCGCGTCAAACTAAAAACCGAGAAAATAACATTTATTAAAGCCAAAAATATTAAAATACGTCCAGGTTAATTATGATAGCTTCAAGCACATACAAAAATGATACATCAAATGAAATTCAGGTTAATATAATAAATTAGTACATAAACAATAGATACAAAATCTTGAAAATTTCTGAAAAAATACAAAAATAACCGTAAAATTACCATCTCACGACATATAAAAAATACTTGATTGGCTCCAGATTACAGAGACGGGCGAGTCTATTATGCGAGCGCTATGCAACCGACTTCAGAATACAACGCCTGACCTTTATCGTTTTTATTATATAGCTGTGTCGGCCTGGAGCTCCTCATGCCCATCATCATCATCTCCATCATCGCCATCGCCATCTGCCACTTTATCTGCATGAACATACCCGTTATTTTATTATTTTATTTTAATTCTTAATTTCACTTTCTTGTTCTACAAAAAGACTACGAATTGTTTATAAACTTTATGAAATAGTCCTACATTTATCGAACCGCTGACATAATTTTACGATTAATTTTTTCATATGCAAACAAGGAAAGAATTAGGTAAGATAAATTTATGATACATAAGTCGATGGAAATAATATATAGCATGATTACTGATTATTAATTATTGGCACAAGCAGTTTTGAAACTTTTGCATAATATGTAACACATAAATTAGTGGATGGACTTTATTGAATATACACACGAGATGAGAATGGACTGCAGTCAATGATGACATGTGGATTTCTCACAGTTTGCAGTCAAAGGCAGTTGGTAATTGTATGTTCTTAAATGGTTGGGATTGGATATGGAAGTGAAGTAATTCAATATTTGTTTTATATAACAAATTCAAGTGGATCATTATCGATTGCTAGTCTTTTGTATGGGTTACAATTAATGGGGGCGTAGGAAATGGAAGATGTTATGGAGGAGTTGAGTCAATGATCAACCGCTCACTTTAAAAGAGATTGTGAAAACATTGAAATTATTATTTTTATGTTTTACTAAGTGGTGAAAATTACGCTAATTGAGAAAATTATGTAGGCGAATGAAAGGTTTACGATATGGAAATAATTGTAACAAGAAAAATGAATGCATGAGATTAAATTTTGAAAGATTCTACACAGAAAAAACAATATGAAAGCAGTTTTAATTCGTACATATTCTTAATACAAAAAATTTGCATTTTTACTAAAAGTAAATGAATTTTTTGATATAATTTTAAAAAATATAAAATTCTTATTTTGACAATCATCACATTTGTAAAAAAACATGAACTAGGAAAATAATGTGGTAATATTGGAGAGTTGAGAAAAAACATCAGGAGATAAAGAGAAGCCACGTTGAAAGTGTAATAACATTAGTAGAGATGAATATGAAAAATACATAGAAATTCGTGGAAGAAATAATGAAACATTAAGGAGAGTCTGAAATGATAATTGAGCGAAAATAGGAATTGAGGTTTCGAATAAACAAAAAATTAATAATAATTGTGTGTGAACATGTGAAAACGTGAAAAAAAAGATGATAGAGGAAAATGAAAGATTTATACCCAGGAAAATAAAAGTGAATGATTGAATTTAGTTACTTCATCAACAAACAATTCAGAGAAAAAATGAAAAGTAATGATGAACTACCCTTTTTTTGACAATCATTTCGTTGCTTTGAGTGTCTTGGTTGTTATAAATATCAATATCATTCCCAAAATTAATTCGACCTACCAACAAAATTTATGCGATTATCAAACCAACTGATATTTTAAAAATCTGCCATTCAAATGATTGATGATTTCAAAAATGGTCTTTATTGTTAATGAATTTCTCCAATAGGATAAAATAAAAAACGATGTCTGCATGTAGATAAATTTTAGATTAGAGATTCTTGAGAACTTCATGTTGATGATCAGGGGACTAATTAATTGTTATATAAGAGACCTTTAACTCGTCCGCAACAAAAACCGCCAATTTAATGTGAAAAAAATGAAATATTGATTCCCAAATATTAATTCACTTGTAATTTTTTTTTTTTTTGACTCAACAATTTTTTCGTTTTATTCCATCGAGATATTGTTAATTGGAATCTGACGTGTAGAAAAAAAAACCATTTATGACCTATATGTGAGTTTCCTTGTGACCTCATGGCGAGTAATTACAGTGGACTGTTCATGAAGGTGCGCTCCGCACAGTTGATCTAGTCTTCTTTTAGAAAGTTGATGTAACACACTGTTGTTGAGCGGCACTGTCCCGTAATTCTAATTGGGTTGATATTTTCTACCAAGTTCATATCGATATGAAATCTTTACTTCAAATTTGACATATATACAAATCAAAATTTACAGAATTACTGAATTACTGAATTTTGTGCTGATAACTTAGCGACCAAGATTATTATTTTAATAAGAGACAGTTTTTTGTGTTGCTGTAGTGTCAAATGACAAAAGATGATTGGGATCAACACATTTACGTTCGTTAGACGAAATAAACAAAAATTTTGATATTCACTGTTTTGTATTTTATACCAAAATAATATTTAAATTAGTAAAATTATAAAAAATAAAATTCTGCACACTTCCTCGTTTTTACATTTCAAGTAAATGATTTTAAATTGTCCTTTATGCTCAATTGTAGTTTAAATTGCTGAAAAAATTGTAATTTCTTGAAAGTTCAAATGAGCATCAATGAGCTAATAATCAGAGATCTGATTCATGAAATTTTTTCTATAGATTAATTTTTTTCTCTAAAGTAGTGAAAAAATTATTAATATCTGGAATTGGACGTTATTTGGTAAAAAAAAAATTGATTTAATTCTTTATCCAAAAATTCATGTTGAGATCTAATTCACGAATTTGTTTATTAATTATTCACGAAGAAATTTGTAATGAAATTAGTAAATAATGTAAGAAATGGCAAAAATTTTATACTACTCTTTATATTTCGATTTTTTTACATTTAAATTTTCACAATAAACATTTCACAAGAAATCAACATCGTCTCTTTCACAATATTTTCACCTATGTGTAGCTACCAATAATATTTTTTATGACTTGTTAATGTTTAACCAAATAATTAAAGTGGTGGTAAAAAATGAATTCATAAAATATTTTAATGTTACGAAAATAGAAATAAAAACACGAAAAGATAAGAGAAAAATATTTTAATTAAAACTACAATAACTGGTATGTCAAAATAATTTTTAGCATTGAATTGCTAATTTCGAAATGCTCATTAGATAATTTCTATTTTTATTATTTCAGTGTGTTTTTGACGTCTGTAAATTTTACTTCCAATGACGAAATTACTCCGCACGAATTCTTCATGAAAGTCTATTTTATTCGTCATAAATGACAAGATTATAAAGAGATTCCTCATGTTATTTTCTTAATTTTTTTTTCTCCATTTTAACGACTGGAAGTACGTGACATGGAACGTGTGTCCCCGCTGGCAGAATATCTATTGCACGTTCTGAGAAAAGTTTAATTCACAATCCAGAATATTTTTGTAACATGGAATTCCTCATCACCAATTATCTCATTAAAATAATAAACTATTTTTCTTTCTCTCTTTCTTCAATAATATCCTCATTGATATATTACCAAACAAAATGATTGTTATCGTTTATTCTACAATTGATATTGCCCATTAAAATCTCGCTCTGCTCAATATATTTTCATGTAATTTCGAAAAAAGAAAAAAAATAAATAAATAAAATAAATAATACTTTCAATCACTTTCGCTTTCGACCTACATTCCCACCTCGAAGATATTCGTAGGTAGAAAATGATGACCAAATGAATGTGATGATCGAATTCTCTTTTTTTTATTAATAATGTCAGTTTTACTTCTTTCCTTGTTTCACATTTTTTTCATACGTTTCCCGATTATTTATTCAAATTTTTGTCGGACAACGACATGAATGAACTTTTAGTGAAACGCGAGTGAATGGTCTGTGGATGATGTAACGTGAATGTCCCGAGCGAGGACGAAGGATTAAGAATTTCACGTAACAAAGTGTCTCAATGTCACTGCATAATAACTATACAAAAGATGATGCAGTTTGAAATATTTGGCGAATTCAAAGAATTAATTTTCAACTTATTCAATTTTCAATTATTCATATTCTTCGAATTCATCATTTAAATATTGTAATTGACTCTGTCAAGTCGGATGTATGTGAAATAGGCATTATCTACTAGTTATTGTATAACATTAGCGTCATATTATTAAATATGTGCATATGAAGTAGAACCTCTTGGTAATTTGAAGGAAATATTAAATATTCTTTTCAATCATAATAGAAAATAACGATTTGTCATCTGTTTGACTTTTTACATATGATTGGGAATGAAAATCTAATTCCAAGTTATTCATATGAATGAGGTGATGAAAAATGTCAAATGAATTGTTTTTTAATTTTTATGTTGTACACTTTTACTAAAATTTTATGCAACAATTTTTTATATTATTAATTAAGGGAAAGGTGAAACGACTTTGAACGTCCAATAAATTTCATTTTCTTCTGGATTTATTAATTTTTTTTTTGTGCTGTATATATTTAAAAAATTATGAATTACAGAAAATTGTTTACGAGCTCGTTTGAACTGGACGAATTTGCTCATCCATGAGGTTCATTGGAGGTCGAATTTTATCACAAAATTTAAGTAAAATCGAAATAAAAGAACTTTTTTATCAGTTAGGACACGAAATGCGAAATTTTTCTGCGAAAATCATGGCAAACGATCCAGTTGATTTTCAACTTGTGGATATCAACATTCAGGAAAATTTAATTCCAGGATAGATACAACGAGACAAAATTCAAACTATTAATCCCTCGAGTCGACTTCTGATACACAAAAAATTAGTTCATGTTTATCACGCGCAAATGAAAAACAAACATCTTTAAACAAAAGAATAAAAAACTGTTGGTCACCCAATAGTAATTTTTGTTCTTCAATTTTTATTTCAATCTTATCTGCATATCAAATTTTCCTTGCACCTGAAAGTTGTAAACAAACAAAAAAAAGAAAAAAAATATATTTAACAGAGCAATCATCGATTATTCTAACGTTAAAATTGTTCTTAATTATTGTAAACGAGACTGTAAAATTTGAGAATCCAATTCATGTGAGGAAAGAATAAATTATTATATTCAAACACAATTCTTCCCCCAATCTATCGAAAAACATTAAAACAACAAATTTTATTTCAAGTCTTCAAAATTAATTTTCCAACACATTCTCCAACACTCCCAATGCAGTTCCACACCAACTAAAAACCCCACAAAGTACTAAAATAAAGCAAAAAAAAATCACTTCACTTTACACGACAAATAAAACTTTTCAATCCTCCATCCACTCGAAATAATTATTAAGAAACATTTATTGCATAAAATCTTCCTCATTTCCAAATAACCTTTTCGTGCACAAAAAATTATATGCAAATTATAATTCTTATATTGAATGACACACCATCATCATCTATATCCAACAAAAATATATATATTAATGTAAATGTCTCTTTTCAAATAATAACACTCAGATCACGCTCATCATTTAAATGCACGTGTCTTAAAACACTGACAAACATCCATATGTACTCATAAAATTAATAATACGAGTCCATAAACTATGCATTCATGCACAAGTGTTCATCATGCAGAACGATACATTCAAACGCCATTCACACGCACACTTATACATAAACATTTTAATATACATACATAAATTAAGATTGGCAGTTTGAAATACAAAGAGGGAGGTAAATCGAACTATTCCTCCCATTTTATATTCAACCGATACATCTCTCTATAGATGAAGGAGTGAACCATGAAACCAATACAAACACTCTTACACAAACATATACACCACCATCACCTATACCAATTGCGACGTGTTACCATACACGAGAAATGGAAGGGAAAGAACTCCCGGTACGTTTTCGTATAAATGCCAGCAGTGCTCCTCTTCGAGATGCAGATTCCATCTGACCAAATAGACTTGAACGAGTCCAACAACGTTGTATAATAAATTCAGTCGTCATGAAGTTTTTAGTGAGTGTTTTTGTGCTTCAGTTTCATCTTACGTTTTTATTTCTTCTGGTCTTCAACTATTAATATTCCTCATTAAAATATAACCCTCCATTGTCACCACATTCATTTTAAAAAACTGTCCACGAAATTGTTTTTGAATTTTAAACATTTTTTTATTTTATTTAACATCCCAGTTTTTATTCGTTATTAATCTCATCTGTTTGGTCACAGTTTTCACTTTAGAATCCACTGATTGATGAAAATTAGTGGATACATTGGAAGACATAAAATAACAATTCAGGGTGGATTTTTAGATTGTAAAGTTTTGATTGAATAATCGAAGAAATTCTTTCTAGTGGGAATTTTAATAATTAAATAATTGCAAATTTTTGATTATTTATATGAGGAAAAATGAGAGGAAAATATCATTTTTGTTTTTGAGTATTTTTTTTCTTATTGAAGTGATTTGTGTGTTTGCAGATTGTTACCCTCGCGCTCATTGGTTGCGTTTATGGACAATTGGGTGGAAATTATCGTCCTTATCAGAGACAATTCACAACACCGAGACCATATCAACCTCCAGTACAACCTCAATATCAAGCACAACCTCAATATCAACCCCAGCCACAATATCGGTGAGTTTTTAATTTAAAAATATGAATTGTTTTGGTTAAGAAACAAATATTTATTACAAAATGATTATCAATTTGTCTTTATTTGAAAATTTGTTCGTTAACAATTATTTACTTGATTTTGTATTTTTTTTCCAAGTCCTTCCGAACCAGTTATTGCTATTCGCAGCCAAACTCAAGACTCTTCACCCGATGGTGCTTACAACTTCAGTTACGAAACTGAAAATGGAATCTCAGTAGTTGAGAGTGGAACTCCTAATGGCTCACCAACACCTGAAGGACAATCTGAAGTAAGAATTACAATGAAAATTTCACTGTGCGATGCAGCGATGCCATTTTCATTTCCTTTTTTTACTTCTTAATCTAAGAATTTCAGAGGGAATTTAATATTTTTTATTGTTTGACTTCGAATTCATTCGAATTTTATCTTTGACAATGAGATATTCAATTTCCTTTTTTCTTTCACAACAGAATTATTAATTTCATAATATTCCACTAATTCTCTTTGGCACGAGCACAAAATTTATTCTACTTTTAATGAAACAATCAATTTGTCATTTGATCTGATTGCCCGTAAAGTCTTTGCAGCTCATCATTTAATTTTTTCCTTATTTCCCTCATAATGATAAAATATTTTTATCATACGTTTTAAGATGTAAAAATATTCCTTTCTTCACTCCACCACATTACACAAAAATAATTTATTAATTCCCTGATTTACTTCCGTAAAGTTCTTGACCAAAATCTAATTCAAAAAGTTTGATAAAACAAAATGTGATAATTTCTCTTCATTTAAAATCACTAAATAATCTTTCACTTCACAATCAAACATAATTTTTTTCATTTCTATTCTAACATTAAAAATATTCTTTGTCACATATAAAAAACAATACTCAACAGAATACTTCAATAATTTTTCGTGAACTATTCACCTCTAAACACTTGAATTTCCTCACAGCAAAATTATTTTCCCCGACATTTAAAGTGTAATAATATTTTTCATCTTTTCATATAATTGCAGACGGTGCAGGGACGTTACTCATACACCGCACCTGATGGCACTCCAATAACTGTTGAATATTACGCTGACGAAACTGGATTCCATGCAACTGGTGCACACATACCAACACCACCACCAATTCCAGAAGAAATTCAACGTGCTATTGCTACATTACCAGCAAGTAATGAAGGACAATATCAAGAGGAACCACAACAATACAATCGTCCATACAATCCAAACGCTGGAACGCCCTATCGCCGATTCTAATTAATCAATTAACAATGAATATAAATGTGGATAAATAATTTCATGCACAAATCCGAATGGAAATTTAATAATATAAACCAATCAACATTTATTAATAATTGTGAGTGTTATATTAATTATCCACATAGATAACCTGTGATTAATATTCAATTAATTCTGTGTGAATTTGTCTCTTTATTCATATTCAAATTATAGATAAAAAAATTTTCTAAGTGCAAAATACATTTTATTGCAATTTATTTCACATCTTTATCTTTGAAATCCTAGAAATTATCCCTGATGATTTCCCTGTTCACTTTTAATCAACTTCTAATTATATCTTTCATAGAAAAATAAAAATATAATTTTCATTGCTTGATTATTTATATTAATGTAGTATGATAGCAATGAAACAATGATTGAACGTATGAATAAAAGTATATTTTGAATAACGAAGCTATTATGATTCATTAAAAACTATACCCAGTAATTTAATGGGCGGTGGAAATTGCTCGCAATCATCCCAATTTACCTTACAAAACCAAATAAAAAATTATAAAAATATTCATTTCACAAATCTTTGAAGAAATATAAGAATTCATTGATTGTGATAAATAAATTTATTATTAGATAAATAATTTATCAAACAAAACAATGAAAACTGCAACAAATTTATTAAAATCCTCTTACTAAAATACAGGCAAAATAATTCTGACAAATAAATAGTTAATAAAAATTCTCAGAATGGTTTTTTTGTGTATATAAGAAAGCCCACAATAAATTTATGAAATCCTGTAATTTTCAATAAATTAATGTTTACCAAGTAAAATTTGAAGTTTATGTTCGTCGCATAAAATTTTAAGATTGTAAAACATGAGATGAAGTTGTTTTTCCTGTTACTCCTAACTCATACGATTTAATTTCTTTAATTTTTATATTTAATTACACTCACAAATGTTATATTATATGTCGAAGCAGTTGAAATATGGACAAAGAGGTCATGTTTAATAAGATTGTACATAAAATCCGACCACGCGGGGTCATATATTGACACTTATGATTAACGTTGGCTCCTTTTGTATCATGGCTAAGCCAATTATACGATTACAGTTGTGTGATCTACCGATTGGTGATCGCGTGGCGAGACATATATTCTTACACATGGATAAACGTAAATATATAATGAGTATATAAATGTTAAGTTGTATTAGTAGACAAACGTAAATACACATTTTGCATCATCACTGGATTGCGAATTTATCTAACACAGTTCGATTGTGAATCCAGACGAGATTCCAAAATGTCAGTAAGGCAGTTCATTATATATTACAGATATTTATGTACACATAAATAGGTGTATATTGGATAATAATTTTATATGGATAATATTGAGACCTTTTAAAATAATTATTTAATTAAATTTATGAAATTTTTTATTTTATTATGTGTATGGTGTATGGGTAAATAATTATGTTGATTGCATTATATGTATTTTAATGAGTTGGAGGTGTACAGTGATTAACTTCTATTGCAATAAAATATTTTGCACGACGAACGATTTTATTAAATGTTGTTACGTAGATGTGGGTTTATATTTATTATTTTAATTAGTACATTTATGGTTGCGATGTGATAAATTAATTCTTATCGAGCTTTCTTTATGATTTTATAAATTAATGTTAGGGTAAATTACTATAGGAGTTGGTTGGATTTGTAAATTTGTGGGGGTGGATTTAACTTTTTTATTTTTTTGGAGTTTGTGATTGATAGTTTTGTTGCGATGGAACTTTTTCTCTCAACTGTAATGTTTAGAACTCAAGAATATTTTTCATGTGTAGGTAATAATTTCAGTTTTTTTATTTAATTCGCAATTAATTATGACCTCCACTACACTGTTAAAAATTTCCATTGTAATTTTACAAAAAATGCATTGGAAGCTGATAGGCAAAGCATTTTTGCAAAATTAAAATGAGGTATAGTAACTTTACAAAACTTCAAATTATAAACTTGTCATTGAGTATCACAACATAATTGTAGTAATATTACAAAACATCTCTTGAGTGATAGTTTATCAGTTTTACCTTGCATGCATAGTCATTTCACAATACAGAAAATGCGTTCGAACTTGTCTGAATTGAAGATGTTTGCGCTAAGCTGCTTGTATATATAACTGAATTTGTAAATAAATATATACTCTCAA
>JAPYZF010000587.1:0-30451 GCA_030523045.1 Meteorus cinctellus | reverse complement strand
CACATGGACGTGAAAATATGAATTATATAACTAAGTAACTTCCGTGGTCGGAAGACCCAAACTCTTCATGTTCGCATTTGATATATTGTTCTCCTTCATTATCAACTCCCAAAAATGAAGTATAAAAAATATGTGGAAAAGAAAAAAAAAAAAATAGATAGATGCAATTTAAAAAAAAATGAAATTTGCAACACATGATTTGACAGAAGGGTTTGAATCGTTATCCACGGAAGCGTGCAAGGCGTGATTGGGCTCAAAGACTCACCAACTGATAGTGCCTAGCAGCGTTCGGAAGTGTGGAGGCGCGTTGATTACCGATAGGTGGATAGTTTCTGGGTGCCGGGGAACGTGTCGATGATCTTCCCGCTGAATTGGCCACGTTTAAACACACGATACAAACACAAAACACAGAAATAGAGATAAGATGGACGAGCGATGAGGGAAGTCAATAGTGAAATTAACAATATATTCATGTATATTGTTAATTCAATGAGAGAGAAAATTGAAAAAATGAAAAATAATGATCGGATGAAATAGAATGAGATAAAATATGATTCATTTTTCATAGATACAGTAGATGAAGAGACAGATCAGCATGTAAGTGTGCGCACTGAAAAATAATTTAGTGTAACATGCAGAAAAAAATAAATGAAAAAATAAAACAATTATGCAGGGGTGTTGCGAGGTGATAAAAAAAAATATATTCGAGCTAACGTTGAAAATATACCGGAGACCTGCTTTGGTCGTAACCCGAATCTTGTAGATGGAGATTGAAAAGTATTTGTGTATTATCGAATTCAAATTACTAAATTCAGTTGAAGAGAGTGTAGGAAGAACCGAGTGATACATGTGAAAAGATATAATAGTAATATGCATTAAAGTCAAGAAGAACTTACTGTGCATACGATAAGACGTTGACGAGATCATCGTTGTGCATGATCGCCTTACCATCCCTCTCGCGAATGATTTATATATTCTTATTCTGAATATTTTTATTTCATAAATATCCAATCAGAATTCACTTCTGATTGTTGTACATTAGAAAATAAAAAAAAAACATTTCTCGCTATGATGCTTTCAATATGAATCAACTCTACAGTTTGAACCGTGATAAAGCTCAACCGTTGAAGTGGTATGTTAGTGTAATGTGCGAACGTGTGGACATGTATGAGATGACGCACTTTCCAATTAAGATGAAAATGTAACTATTCTGAGAATATTATGTATGTAGTAAATAATAATACTTACCATTATAGCTTGGAGCTGTACTAGATTTGTAACTATAACCATCGTCATCTTCCCAGGGGCGTGCATGATCAATATTTCTCGATGGAGCTGGATGTATAAAAAAAATGAATTAAAACAAGCCGCAATCATGATGGGAGAGTATTTAAATTCAATCAATCGATATATAT
Organism: Meteorus cinctellus; assembly: GCA_030523045.1. Classification (NCBI taxonomy): domain Eukaryota; kingdom Metazoa; phylum Arthropoda; class Insecta; order Hymenoptera; family Braconidae; genus Meteorus; species Meteorus cinctellus. Next base: position 29,036 of record JAPYZF010000587.1, on the reverse strand, counting down.
TATTATCACATACAAGCACCAACTGGACTTTCATAGCGAAGTCTATACGTAGGTTCTCGTGCCGCCGATGGAGTTCTCGATGCGTTTCGCGGATCGACATTAGCCGCACGATGTCTCAAATTTTCACGATCCTTCTCAATATCCTGCAGAAACACTTTTGCGATCCCAGTGTCTATTTTGCTCAATTCATCCTGCTCTTTTTTCAATTTTTGCTCAACTTCTTTGATATAACTTTTTCGACTACCGTCCAAATGATCCACCGTTCCATCTCGCTCAGTTACATCATCCTCATCATCGGACACTCCCTGATAAATATTATTTGAATCAATTATAAAACAAACTGTGAATATTAAAACAATATGAACCCCAGAATTCACCTTATATGTGTCGGACCATCGTCTACGACGTTCAGGATCAGTGTAGGGATACGGTGGTGCTGGAAAATCATCGCGTTCTATCGGTGGTTTAGAACCAGGTGGTGGTTTCATAGCGTCCGGATAATGAGCAAGTTCAATTGGTTCATCATTGTCAATTTGACTCCCAGCTGCTGGGGATTTCGGTCTCGTCTCACTTAATGCATCCACCAACGCTCGCATTCCCGAACGACTGCTACGACCGCCACTGCTTCTTATTGATCGCGATGAGCTTGGCCGATGGAAATGTGGACTCGTTGGTGGTTTGTCATAGGGTTGAATCGGTCGCCGAAGATATCCTTGGGTCGGTGTCTCTGTTAGATAAGAATACGTACATATTCTTGAAATGTCCTCTCCACCATGACGACCGTATTCCCGCAATATTAATCCGGGGCTGCCTGTCCGTGCTGGATAGTACTGCAGAAATAATCGAAATAAAGGGCAAAAGAAACACATGAGTTCATATAGTTCTCGATTAAACAGAAGAGAAATGTCATAAGAAACAATTATGACGTTAAAACATACAGTTCAGCTAACAGTTGCGAGAAAAAAAAAGAAAAATGAAAAAAAAATGGCAAATAGAAATGAGGAGAAATGGATCGTATAAAGATACCTTGCGACTGAGGCTGCTGTAAGGACTGCATAATGATCCGTTGAGACTTGGTGTTCGTGATCTCAATGAAAACTATATTGGTACATCGTGCGGAAAAGAAATAATAAATAAATAAATAAAATGAAAAAAGGAGGAAAAAGAAGCAATAATATGAAATCAAAAGAGAAAAAAGTGTAATAAATAAATTAACAAAACGAAACAAATCAATGTATGGAAAAATGAAGAATTTATAGAAAAAATTCCGAAGCAGAGAGCTTACCTGCATCTCAGAAGCACTGCTAGATATGCGTTCTGATTCTCTATGTTGTGGCGTATGAACATCCCTTGAATCATGACCATTAACGATTCCATTGGGCCCAGTTGGACCCGGGCCACAACGTGGATGCCAGATAGCTGCACCTTGTAAATACATTTCTTCACCATCACCAAAAGGATCACCGCATTTGGTGCAACGTGCGCATGTTGGATGAAAATGATGATTTTCACCAGCTTGCAATACTTTCCCGCTGATGTATCGGCTACAGTAAGCACATTTGACACCAAATTGCTTTTGATAATCTTTTTCACAATACGGAACACCATCCCTGTAACACAGTTGATCATCATTAGTAAAATAATAAAATGGAGTAAGCTAAATATAGTATGGGAGTTTTTAATACTGACTTTCCCATGTATTCGCCATGGAGTACGGTGTCGCAACTGTGACATTTGAAGCACCAAACATGCCATTGTCGATCCAAAGCAACTAAAGCTTGACCTTCTTGTAATTTTTCATTACAACCAGCGCAGGCTCCAGTGTCGTTATTACCAATACGACCAGTAGCACTTTTTGAACGATGCCCATCCTGCGCTTTGTTACCAAGTGGAGTTGATGCTTCACGTACGGGTATACCAACGCAACGATGACACAACGCTTGTCCTGATACAAATCGAAACAAAAAATGAGCAAACGTATGGAACAAATCCAAATGAAAGTTGCAAAGAGTGATTGATCGACCGGTTTAGAGAGCGATAGCCATATTTATTGAATGGAACGTATGTATACCTTGAACCAAAGTAACTTTAGTTCCTTGACCCAACAACGGTTGTCTACATCTTTGGCAGTGGAAACAATTAGGATGAAAGGCGAGCTTTTCACCAGCTGTAACAACATCTCCCTCAACATATTCTCCACAACCAGCACATCTCGTACCCCAACGTTCTCGATAATCCTGAATAGGAGAAGAAATGAGAAGAATTCAGTTGTGATTAGCCAAGAAAACAAACTAGAAGAATATGTCTGTATTCGGTGATTGGTTTTCATGTTGCTCCCCCACGCAAGAATATTTACTGAGCGTAAAAGTGAGGTCCAATACGATAAGCCAAAAGAAAGTTTGATGCATAGTTACGAATGGGCTATTTAAGATATGTGACATTTTCACAATTAATGAATGATCTAATTTTGACGGCCGTTCAAAGGATGAAAATTTACTCTTATTTATCAATGATGCTGTCTAGGTGTATCAGTTTAGATCACTTTCTCTTCCTTCCTGCCCGATATGGCCTTGCATTCTCCGGTTTAGAATTATCGACCGATTTAGATACATTTTTAATGACTTTTCATGATAGATCCATATCGGATGTCATTCATCCTGACTCTGTTTTCAACGCTATTCGCACTGTAAAAAAAGTAATTCTCCATAACAAGATATCTACCGGAGTAGAATATCGTGAATATAGCTACGTCAATCCTGTTCTACGCAGTTGGAAAAAAGTTTTCACAACCATTGGAATAATTCTACAATTGATGATGCTGATAGTTGTAGTAATTATAAAAGTAATTAGCTGCTTTATTATCAGATAAGCTAAAGTATAATAACTTTGGATATATTTCGTGGAAAATTTGAAAAAACTATGAACCATGACTGTTACAATGATAAAATCTCTATATTCGTTCCCCTCCAATTTTATACTACTCGAAATATACAGTCTCATCTTCTAGAATAATGTACACTCATTCCATTGTATATATGAAAAATGTATGATCTAAGCACAATGTTAGAAATTAAAGTTCCAGATATGAACATTTCTCTTATTACATACCTTGGTGCAATAGTATAAACCCTCACGGGCAAAAAAACCACCCTGTGCCAAACTGGTACTGCATTGTGCACATTTGAAGCATCCAATATGAAAGTATTTGTCCTGAACACGCAGCACTTCGCCGCTGCATTTTTTCTTGCACGAATGACAGAATGTCTTTCCTATAAAATAAAAAACAGAATAAATTTTTAATACATATGCATAACCTGTTGAAACATATTCCATCTCTGAGTTAGATCATCAATAAGCATATTTAGCAATTGCATTTAGTAACTATTGTATGACCTCGTGGGCGCTTCCTCCACCCAATATATCATCGGCGTTAATGTCATTCATAAGTGGACTAAATAGGATGTTACAAAGTGGGGTCAAATGTTCAACATCAAAACTTACGACTAATCGAGTGGTACATTTATAACATTCTCTATATGGAATCTCATTCATTCTTGTCCCCACTCAATTGCACTCATCAATATTCGTCTTTGATCATCGAGATCGTATACATAATCATACATATGCAGTAGTGATTGTTATATCATCAATTGCTCATTTCATTAGATGGATCAATCCAATAATAGCTCCATGATTTATACTATTTCTATATTTGTATACTGTATATCTCATTTTATTTTATGAACAGCGGCGCATACCGGCTGGCCAGCCGGCCGGCCGGTCGGTTTCGTGTAGTTTTGATTCTCAATATAACAAGCTATGCGATTGTTTCGCCTGTGGCACAGTGCCACCAACGCGATAAGATAGTGAATACGCTCCAGTATACGTTTGTCCATATACAGGTATAATAATGTATTTGAAATTAGTTACTAGAATAAACATGAAAAAAATTCCAAGCCACTATGTATAAACTTATTTCGAAATTTAGTGACGATCAGTCATCACAAACATCAACTTGGCATTCTTGTTGCCCTCCCTCCCTCTCACCCACCTTCTATCTCTCGTTTACTACATCCAAACATTCAACAACTTCTCTCAACGGTCCGTAGACGTATATACATATGTCTGACGTCATGTCTTTAATAAAAACCAATTCGAAGGATGAAAAAATAAAAGTCTGTGCAACCAACAACCTGTCGTCTTTCATTATTTATCTTCTTCCAGTTGTTATCTTTATATGAAAATAAATTTTCGTTCAATAAAAAAAAATTTGATATCACATATATACATACATATATATATATATATTGCCAATTGTTAGTTTTAATTAGTAACCTCACAGAGTTGTGCCGGTATAATTGAATTTACTTTAGTGCAGAATACAATATATCACACATATATCACATATGCATGCTATTAGCTGCTCGTTCATGGATTGGCTTACGTAATTCACTCTTGTTCCAGCCGGTACAAGGTGCACTGTAATCGCTATTTAGTCAATCAGCCAACCTTCTTCATTGATGTTTTAATTCCGTTTATCCGTTTTTGACACAAATCGAGTGAGAGTTAAATCACTACGTTACAATGATATATAAAAATCTTGCTCGTAAAAAGGGAATTGACACAAATCGATATGAGAAAATATTGGGGAACATATTATTTTAAAGCTCATTGAATTGTAAAAGACCATCGTACAGTAATAGAAATGTTGAGGATCCATAACTGCAACGCTATATGAATATCTTTTTCTTTTTCCATACTCTCTCACGCTCTCTCCTTCTCACTCTTCCAATGTATAGACATAGCTTTCCGGATGCGGCGATTATGTATTTTCGATCGAGTACATAAGGTGTGGCATGAAAAGAATAAGACAAAGAAGTAGCGAGAAGTTGAGATATAGGGACGAAAAGGGAGAGAAAAAGCGTGAGCAAGAGGACGCAGAGTTAAACATAATTAAATACGGAAGAGAGTGTAGAGAGATGAAATTAGGAAAATCATACGGAAATGCTGGATTTATTTGTCCCAGAAAATGTCAAACTAATTTTAGACGTGCCATGGCATAACTGTTTTCATGGAATATACAAGCTTAACATTCCAAAAAACATCGTCTCTTCAGAGCAGGTCACAACACGCAATGGTGAGATGAAGTGGCCGATGAGATAATGTATAATACTTTTTGGAAATGAAAGCGATGCTCAACGAAATAGGTTCAGGGCGTATCTTCTCATCGCTCCCTCTCTTTCACTCTAACATACATAGACTCAACCAACTCCATCCTTTTATCATCTGATTGCTCATCCTCATTTCCACTTTTGTTACTTAAACTATGTATCGACTGTATGATCTGCATTACAGATGCGATAATTCTCCACATTCTACATATGCATCAAATTTATGCAGGTGATTTTTTTTTGTTTAATATGTACGACCATCCCACTCACACACACATATACCTACTCGCACAAGGTAGGGTTATACTGCAGTAGTAATGAGTGAATGCAAGCCGGTGTCAATTGTGGACATAAATTTATCTATGCACTCACCCATTGTTATACGTTTGTTGTCTTATTATTATTATGGTTTTAAGCAATGGCTTATTGTCTCCAATAGAGAGAGATATGTAACACCCAAATTCTCTTCCTCTTTATCTCTCTGCTGCTTGTTGATTATTCCAATGATTTTACCAATTGGTCACAGTTGTTAGAGTCTGTGTTACGATTGGATTCCGACACCCGTGTGACAAAAAGTGTATTTTTCTGTAAATTTATTCACTGAAACAGAAATGAATTCGTGGTACACTAGATCATCAATGACAAGTGTACACACACTAACACACCCGCACAAAACTGATAACAATTTTCAATACCTCTATGTCTGTTTTCCCAAACGTACTTTTGACTTTCCTATATTTTTAATTGATAATTAAATGAAAAGTTAAACACGGTGCTAAAGGAGATAATCAGACACCAACCACTAACGAGAGAGATTGTTCTCTTAGTACTATTTAGTACTGCCACGAAGCCTACGAAGCGCTACCAGAGTAGTTCAGACTCTTGCTGGGAAAAAAAACACATATTTCAGCATCGGGTGACAAGGACAAAGATACAAAGAGAGAGATAGAGAGGGAGAGGTGGAGCGAGATGAAAGTTGAGAGCTCAAAGCTAAAATTGTAGTTAACATTTTGTGCCGCTTGACCGTAATGGCGCTGTTGTTGCACATGAGAATATTGAGATTTCAGGAGCGTTGCTGAGTTTACAGCGCCCAACGATTTAATATTTTATTTTCTCCGTAGCACAAACGCCGACAAAACAAACAATAATGCATTCAGATTTCGGTAATATTTGCTGAAGCTTCTACGAATATTAATATCAACAATCACTATCTTAGTCTGTGATCCACTTGTACTTATTGAAGCGTTAGGTTAGGGAACGATACCGCTACACAATAATGCACGCTAACTTTATTTGTGCTCAAGTTATGTTTATTCAAATGAAAAACATAGTGAACGATAAATGTTATTTTTCAATAAATTGTAAATACAAAGGGATATGAGTTTTGGCGTCACAATCATGACTGGTAAGTCGGTTGCAGAGGATATTGAATTGATAATATTCAATCAATGGTAAATGAAATTTGTCCGTTTTATTATTGTCGTATGTGTTTTTTTATTTCCTTAATCGTTTGATAGTTTGCTGAAGACAATTGAAATCAATGAAGAAGAATGGAACAGCTACACTACCTTATTGTTCAGAGAAAAATTTTGTACAACCTGAAAACAATAGAATGAATGAATCAAGGTACGCAAGGTGTGGGGGTGACCTCGAAATCAGCAAAAGCTGCTGTAAGAGTTGAAAAGAAAACAGCATGGATCCATAATTCTATTCATCATTCATGCCGACGCTTTGGAAAAATTGAGATTAGAAATTTGGACGTTACATCATGCACAAAATAAGGTGCAGGAGCATTGTAAATCAAGACATGTCATCATCCATTGAGAGGATAACAATTATATAGAGACTATTGTTTTGATATAAATGAACATTCCTATACAAATGTTTATGATGGTACGAATGCTCCTCTAACGGAAATCGTTGGACAATATTTGGAAAGAATGTTGATCGAGTCGATTAAAATTCTGTCGAATGAAGCCAAATTGTGCATATATTGTCACTCAACAAAGATCGTACGAAATCAACATCGATACATCACCTTGATGTTTTGTGTCTGGATTACTCAGGTATAATATTATGTCTAGTGTGATTCAAGTTTTTTTTTCTTTGAAGCTAATTTCTATGTTCAATTCCAGAAATAACGTCATTTTCTTTGAAACAGGTGTTGAATTTTATGGATCAAGTGCCGCAAAACGCAACATCAACGTTAAAGCAAATAAAAATATAGAAATAAAGGCGAGTATTTAACTTTTGGTAAACTATAAAGATACATTCAAGTGTGAGTGAATCTGGAATTGCTTATTTCTTAGTTGTGAATATGTGACATGAACAAATGACACATTAATTCATTTAGACAAAAATATTGTGAAGGGTGAAGTTGGTATGTAGATAGTTGATGAGCTTCAGTATCACCACGGGACAAACTAATACCAGTGACGATACAAATGATGCGCCATACTGGATTTAGTTCACCCCATTTTATACTTCCATGTTTATCTCCGAATTTTCCTTCGAACAGTCACAATACATCAATTCACTCAGATGAAAACGTTGTGAAGGATGAAAATCGGTATATATGTAGATGATGAATTCCAGTATTAGCATCGGACAAACTAAAACCAGTGACGATACAAATGATATGTCATCCTGAATTTAGTTCATCCCATTCTATACTTTCATATTTATCTTCAAATTCCCTTCGAACACTCATGATGATTGTGAGCTATTAATTCATAGGTAACTACTGCTGTGATATGTTAGTAAATATTACACACCACTGCAATAGCACCCTGAACTAACAACTCAAAAAAGGCATAGAAAAAAAGCTAAAACAGAATGATTAACAATGCTGCTGCAAAATTTGGATGATGATGGTTTTCACATAGTTAGCTTTGTTGACCCAACGTTACGAAATATTAATATTTCACACAGGCAGATCACCAAAGAAAACTACGTGAAAATGAGTTGATACAGACATGGAAAATTGATAAATAAAAATTGCACACAGTGCAATATCTCGCAATCCGAGACGAGTATGTCGATCTAGTCACAAATTTAATGACAACTGTGCCACTAGACCAATACAACGTCGCAGAATTCAAGTTCAAAATCCTATTCATTTATACCTTATCACAGCACTCGTAGACTTGTACTACTGTTGTAGATAGTTCATCACCTTGTTAAGTTTAATGTGAGACTGATGCAGTTTGTACTTTAGGCCCGGTATTTATACCTGTAGTTCACTCTAGGCCCTACCGTTTCATACTTGGGACATCCTCTTTGATTGGTCGAAACATCGGCGCTTGTCCGACTGTCCAGGTAGTTCTACAGCGCGGCGACATCCCGTCGCCTGCATGATATTGTCTTCTGTCAATTCAAACCTTTGTAAATGAATACCATTATAACGTTACTCATTAATATCGAACGTAGTCCCACAATTAATATTTCGGATTTATAATACAAATTCTCAAACCTATAAGGCGTCAGTTTTCTCGTTACCATTTTCAAGATATACCAATTATCATTTAGGTAGATCGTCTAGGTAATTTCAAAAGTCATTAAAATTAAATCTCATGAGGCCTCTCGTGTTAACTTTCTAGAATAATTTGAAAATAATAGTGGATTTTGTTGAGCCGCCATGACAACGTTGTGTGAATAACCGTTTATGTCTTCTTTTTCAAAAAAAAAAAAAATGGAATGCGTCAACAGCTGCTATTTTTCAGCGAATCTGATTGTTAGTTGATGTTTGCTATTAATTGCCCGTTGAAGTGTGTTTCAAACGATTGCAGTGCGTTGTGAAAACTGAAGATCTGATTTGAATAATCATTCAAATGTTTGTCTGAAACTTCAAATTTCATATTCTTCCTCCATAGATTTTCATTAGTTGTCGGTTGTGTTATTTAAAATTCAGGCCGGTATGACATGCTGCTATGCTTTGGATCTTCAAATCTCAACGAAAGTTGATGTCAATCAGATGAATTTGCTTTGTATAACATCCTAGAATGGAAATGGAAGGAAAAAAATTATTGTTTTACACACCTTATCAATTCCAAAGTTTGTTATTCCGAGTAGGATTATTTGGTTCTAACAACCAACATCGAAATTTTCAAAATCATGGAAATTATTAGGCAGGCGACGCAGATTCGGTGATAAAATTTACATTCTTGTCTTCAGTCATGAAAAGAATGCATGTTCTTCAAGCTGAAAGTATGGGATTTTTATTAGCGCATTTTTTCATTCAATAATTAAGATTCTAAAGAGATATTTCAATTACACATCATTATTGAGATGGATATGGGAAGTCGGATTTCAACGAGACGGTAATGTTTCGCGATAGGGACTACAATCATCAATAGTATTGTTCAAAAATCTGGTCAATTTGACTATTGATTTTTTAACTGAAATTGGATATAATCTTACTGATCAACCATATCTATAATTGTTTTATAACATAAAATTTATTTGCAGATTGACGCAAGATACTGAAGGTCATCAAAAATAGTTACATTGTATAGCAGAGCAAATCTACAATGTAAATCACCGAACTCGAATTGAGACTCCGAACGCATACACTACAAAAAATTGATTTGGAATAATTGCATTCATCAACGAAACAGACAACGATTATAATATGAGCTCGCCCAACTTCATTCATATGGCAATTTTCGTATCTGCATTATGGATACTCGGATTGTTTACTTCATTCAAAAGATATTAATTTTCTTATAACGCTTCATGGTATGTATATGGTATATATCATATACCATATTTCCATCAATTATATTCGTTAAAATAAAAATTCATACTGGGATTGTATGAATGAATGCCAATTCGTGTCATATCTTCATCGTTTTTATTGAATTACATTGGGAATCTTTTTTATACTTATGCATTCGAATAATTTGTCTTTGTGTATTAATTATGACTCCGGTATCAATACAGTGTCATATTTATGAAATCTGATTCATCATTTCCATTTCATCATCTAGTTCATATAAGGAAGTAATTGTGGAGGAAAAAATGGAAGACTATAAACGTAGACGTGGAAATTAACTGAGCTTAAAAATATGATGAAATTGAACCTCATGTTTACTAATTATTGTTTATGTGTCGGATCATTTGGAAATATTTAAATTACATTAAAATTCAAATCTATACAACCCTCTGCGGTCTTAAATATCGTACAATTAGATATCATACAATTCATGTAGACTCCTCGTGACAATGGGTTAATGAGGGATACTGCCCCATTCTTAGAAGACAGAGAGTTACTATAGTCATTAATGAGATCGGATAGTTTTGATCTGATGTCATTTTAGGCATTTAAGATGGGCATTAAGAAGAACAAAGAAAGGAATATTGGAAGGTCGATTGATTGGGTATGTCGGCAATGAAATATTGTAGTATAGACGGAGAGTTAATGTGTCTTCAATTGTTCGGTTTTTGTGATACCCAATATGTTGTGGAATGAATTAATTCCAGAACAATGATGTGATCTAACACCTTCTCATCCCTTCTTTTTCACGGTTCTGTGATAAATAAAAGTCACGTTCAAAACTATGAATCGTCTTATCATTTTACTACCGTATCGCAACATTTTTCTGACGACCTGAGAAAACGAAAATACCTCAGTTATGAGTATGTATGATCGTGTAGAGTATATGCTCATATCTGATATACATGGGTTCAACATATGATAGAGAACGGTGAATATGATCAACCTGGACAGATCTGAGCAGTCATATATAAATATTCTTTCGCGGGATATAATTAAAACCCAGTAACTATAGGTTTTTTTTTTACTATATCCGTTCATAATTTCAACGATTAAATTCGGCATAATGAATATAGGAATTAACTTTATAATACATTTCCAGTATATCGAACTTTTCCAGATGAACATTAATTACATTTTATCCCATTTATGGATTGTGCAAAATTGGCGAATGTGCTCACATCTCACCCAGTTTCTTGAAAAAAATGTTCTGCTGAATTCATAATTTCATTAATGATTGCAATAATTTCAATTCTACTTACTATTAACAATGTATTATTGAATATCTATGAATATAATACAAAGGAACAAGCAAAAGAAAAAGCATGGATAAATTCCCATTCAACTTTCGATATGGGTGTAAGTCTATTGGTATTGCCGACTCACGGGCGTTAATTATCTTGAAAAATGTACTATAACGTAATCTGTAACAAGAATGTTATTCCACAAAAATTCTCGCTCTTATCAACAATTTGAACATACTAGGATCTGTATTGAAATTACTAATGAACGGGAAAAATAGAAGGAAATAAGTAAGGAGACAAAACTGTGGAGTAGCTGAATTAATTTATCAACGAATCCCGCTTTTGTTTATTTTTATTGTGTTTTCTATTTTTTGTGTTTGAAAAACGTCGCTCCAGATATCTTTCACTTCCACATCAAAATCAACATGAGTTAACCATGCTCATTCTAATTGTCATATAAAAAATTTTCTTTCAGATATAAATGTGATGAATCGATAGTGCTGGATGTAAATTTTCAATTTGGCGCTTCACAAAATGGCGGCTAAGCCTGCGTCGTATGGTGAAGTTGTTTTTTTTCTTTACGAACGTCGGTATTGTTTACCAATACCGATGCGGTAATGCATACTCAATTCACGTGCAGTTATAGGACGCATGTAGTCTGTACGTAGTGTCCATCTCACCACTCCTTGTATCTGTATATGTGGATATGTGTTTATAACAGGTTATGTATGTGTAAAGGAACAACATCGTGGACAGTGAACGGCAGACGGGGATTGTAAGTGCGGAAGGACGTGACTTGTGGCATGACAATCATGGCTGGTGAGTTAATTCTACTCAATGTTGAATGCTATTTTATATTAGATAATTGTATTGATCAAATAAAATACTGAAGGATAGGGAAAAACAATGGCATGAAAATTTCGATAATGAATATTGTTATTTTGATCCATTTCGATAGTATGGTGATTACTATATACGTGTCAACAGGTCTTAGGTGTACATTCTTTTGATAATTCTATTGACTTAATAATTCAGTTATGACTGTGATTGATTGACCTCGAGTTATTTTATGGATTTTGATCGAAGGCTTTGATGATGCAGTTTCCTAACACACTCTTTTCTTGTTCCATTGATAAATTCACACCATAACATCTGAACATAGGTTTTTACAATTTTTTTCCCTCTGTTTTGCAGTTTTTGATTGATTCCTTATATTTTTCAGTCCCAAAATCATTTGATCATCTGCTGAAGTCGATTGAAATCGATGGAAAAGAACGGAAATACTACGATGTCACTTCATTTGGTGAAAAATATGGTAAAACAGTAGTATAGGTTGTGACCTCTTGATCAGTTCATGAACATAATCAAAGTTATATATTATCATATTGCTTTATTCAATTTTATCACTATCTGTCATTTTACTACAATGACATTCGAATATGCTTATAGGTCGCTTACCATTCTCAATAAAAGTTTTATTGGAGAGTGCTGTACGTAATTGCGACGAATTCCAAGTGAAAACGAGTGATGTTCATAAGATATTAGAATGGGAAACTCATCAGAAAAAAGACGAAAGTGTAGAGGTGGCTTTCAAACCGGCAAGAGTTATATTGCAAGACTTGACAGGTGTTCCAGCGGTTGTAGATTTTGCAGCGATGCGAGATGCGGTAAAAAAATTAGGTGGAAATCCTGATCAAATTAATCCAATATGTCCATCTGATTTGGTTATTGATCATTCTATTCAAGTAGATTTTGTTCGAAGGTAATTATTCTATTGCTGTAATGGAAGAAAAAGCGTGACATTTCATATCTTCTTTCATTTATTTTCAGTGACGATGCGTTAAGGAAAAATGAAGATTTGGAATTTGAACGCAACAAGGAACGTTTTTTATTTCTAAAATGGGGTGCAAAAGCCTTGAAAAATATGTTAATTGTGCCACCAGGCAGTGGCATCGTTCATCAAGTGAATCTGGAGTATTTAGCTCGAGTTGTCTTCGATAAGGATGAACTTCTTTATCCTGATAGTGTTGTTGGTACGGACTCTCATACGACAATGATCAATGGACTTGGAATTCTTGGGTGGGGAGTTGGTGGAATTGAAGCAGAGGCTGTGATGTTAGGGCAAGCTGTATCTATGCTTTTACCTCAAGTCATTGGATATAAACTGGTGGGGAGTCTTAATCAATACGTGACCTCGACTGACCTTGTGTTGACAATTACTAAGGTAGGAAAATGTGTTTCAAGTGAATTGTCTCTTGTATAATCAAAATATTGATCTCTATGTTCGATTTCAGAATTTACGTCAACTTGGAGTAGTTGGAAAATTTGTTGAATTTTATGGGCCGGGTGTCGCAGAGCTCAGCATTGCGGATCGGGCAACAATTTCAAACATGTGTCCAGAATATGGCGCGACTGTCGGATTTTTCCCGGTTGATCAGCAAAGTTTGAATTATTTAAGGCAAACTGGTACGTTAATTCTAACAGTATTATATTGACATTGATCGATACATATGAATTTTTTTATCTTTATTTCCAATAGGTCGATCTGAGGAACACATTGAACGTATTGAGAAATACATGAAGAGTGTTGGAATGTTGCGAGACTACGATAATGCCGCTCAAGACCCAATATTTTCAGAAACTGTGACTTTAGACTTGGCAACAGTCGTTTCGAGTGTGAGTGGTCCCAAAAGGCCTCATGATCGTGTTTCAGTCTCGAATATGAAAATAGATTTCACCGAATGCTTGACGAACAAGGTAAAATATTTTTCATTATTTACATTGATATAAAGAGAAACGGTGAGCTTAAGTATTCGCATGGGACAAACTACACCCAGTGACGATAAAATTGTTACGCCAAACTGGAAATGGTTCATCGCATTCTATACTTGGATATCTATTCCGTATCTAATAATCGATTTCCATGTTAAGTGTGAGCGACTATCTCATAGGTAACTACAGCTGTGATATGTTAGCAAATATCACACATCACCGAAGTAGTTCCGTCGAGTTAGTAACCCAAAAAAAAAACACTGAAATATTATTGAACTTGAGCACTATGCGATAGAGCAATTGAATACTTGATAAATCCCACGTTGATATATTTCTATATAACTGACTTTGTTGATCTAGCTTTATGGAGCATCATTATTCCACACAGTTAAATCACCAAAGAAAAATACATAAAAATTTGTTCGTCAAAGTAGAATTGATAAATATTTTAATATGATGTAACGTCTTGCATCCAAAGACGAGTATGTCGGTCTAGTCACAGATATCTGTTGCAATTGTGCCACTAGATCGATACCACGTCGTTAGAATCAAGAATAAGATCATGCTCGTTGATGTTTCACTACAAAATAGGTGGAGATGAGTTTGATCTTTGATACAAATTGCCCGGTGAGGCTAGTATATACACGCCTGACCGGTTAAAGTTGTATCTGAGAGAAAACCTCAACGAATTATTGTCTGCTTCACTTGTATGTAGCTATGTTCTTTTCAATTTGCATTTGGGTATCTCGATGCACGAGTGCTCACGAAATTCCGAGAGTGACTGATTCCTTCCCTGATTTATGCATACTCTATAGACTCATGATACATTAGGCCCCACTGCTTACTTCTCGGACCCGCGTTTTTGATTGGTCAAAACTTTGTCATTATGTCAACCTGTCTATGTAGTCTTTTATGGCGCTGTGAAATGGGCATGCCAGCACTATTTTGCTTTTCTTCCAGTTCAAGCCTTTATACATGATAATTTTCATACCTTCATCCGTAAATATTAGACGATAATGCCACAATTGCATTGAAATTTGGATATCAATTCCTCCCTACCAATAATTTCTTCACCTACCTTTCATTTTCATTATTCGATATTGAATATGATTTTGAAGTATGTGCTGCACGATTATCTTTCATGTACAACCTTTTCTGATGTTGAGATCCGTTTTTGAATATTTACTTCGAAATGAGCAAGTATGGATATTTGAAAACAAATTCGAAAATTTTGCTATTCTGTAAAAAAAAAACCTCGCCCGAATAGCATCCTCAAAATATTCGTAATTATGGAAATTACGGGGCAGTACATGGAGTTTTTTTGGATCCCCTCCGTGGCGCAAACGATAACAGTAAGAAAGCTTTTCTGAAAAATGAAAAAAAAAAAAAAATGGTTTCTTCATGTAAAACAATGTGATTGTCATTGAACATAACGCTTTCTTTCAAATTATTTTTCGACCGCGTGATCACATATTAACCGATACATTCGAATTCCAAGCTTGATAAAATTCCAGTGACAACTCAAAACGGAACGCAACAGCCACGTTTCATGACAACAGTGACAAGTACAAATTGTAATCTCGTGCAACATTCATATCAAGTTCAACCAGGCATTTTGTCCCAATCCAAAATATAATATTATCATAAGAAAATCATATGAAAATGTTTGAAAATAGATGGAGGAAAAAAAGCTTCCAGCAAAACCACCGCTGCGCTCTTTCACATTATACCATTTGATTATCTGAGATACAGAAATTCAGTGTGATTGGTTTCATTGAGAATTTGAACGAATCAGATGGACATAAACTGGAAAAAAATTACTTGTATCAAATTGGATAAATTTGCCACAAATGAATCCCTCATTTATTCACAAAAAATTTATAGATCTTGACTATGTATAGGATGATAAAGATAAATTTCTTACTCAGTATTGATATATTGTTATATATATGCACATTTATGTGTTACTATGTATTATTTTTGAAAAAAACTTACAAAATTCCGTGATTTTCTGCGCAAATTGTAAAGACCGAAAGCAGCCGTACATACGCGATCAATATCTGTTCGATACTATTGAAAATTTTGAAAGGTATCTTATGACACGTATGAAAATATATTTAATTACTCATGAAAGTAATCGATCATACATTGATAGTAATATCCGAATATTCGAATTTTCAAATATTGAGTAAGAATTTTTTCCGATAAAAATTATCTTATCAAATTTCAATGCGTCAGGAATTTTAGAAAATTTATCCGAAATATTACTGTATGAACACTTACTGAGTCGTTGAAACGTTCCCATATTGCGGTTGTACATAATATAATGTAAAACGACATTATTATCGTGAAACGCTATCTGGGTTTATCCATATCTCTACTTTCATTTATGATTTTACGCCGATTTTCTATACAATAGGTTTTTACTATCCAATTAATTCATAAACGATTGAGGGGCTCCATTATTTTTACTGAAGCCCCCAATGGGAAGTGCAATGAAACTCAAATTAGTACGGAAAATGAGTCATTTTTACCTGGCCAGCGAGTTACCCTCAATATTCAACGATCTATCTATTCAATAATGTATTGTACGTAGTACATGACAATGTGTTACAATACATTTCTACGATTGTTAAATTTGGCTATGGAAATAATGGCAGAAAAAAAACAGACATTATATCTACACATTTCGATGCGCGTGGTCGCGAACAACTGTGACAAACATTCAATTGTTCGGCAAAAGAAATGCAACGCGGATTGTAATCGCTGATTCAACATTTTTATAATTTTTGCATACTCCATACACCCCATGTTCACACTGCGACTCATGAACTCCTTCAATATATCATGTTCATTGAAAATGCGAAATAACAATAATATCATCTATATTAAATTGTGATATTACTCAAGTTCCCAAAATTTATTATTACAGATTGGTTTCAAGGGTTATGGTCTATCACCCGAGAAATTGAAAGTCGAAGGCACATTCCAATTTGAAGGGAAAGATTATAAACTGAAACACGGCTCTGTGGTGATTGCTGCTATCACAAGTTGTACAAATACCAGCAACCCGAGTGTTATGCTGGGTGCAGGTGACATAAAAAATTTCTTAGAGAATGATATACTTCCTTAAATTGGAATTATTCATTAGTCATTTTCATCAACGATTCCACTTGCCGAATGTTTTCATCATTGAAATTTCGTTCTACAGGTTTACTTGCAAAGAAAGCTGTCGAGTCAGGATTAACTGTTGCACCGTACATAAAGACTTCGCTCTCGCCTGGTTCAGGTGTGGTGACTTATTACTTGAGGGAGAGTGGAGTTATTCCAGCCCTCACTCAACTTGGTTTTGATATTGTTGGTTACGGATGCATGACATGTATTGGAAATAGCGGACCACTCAACGACTCGCTCGCTGACGCAATTGAAAAGAATGAAATAGTTTGCTGCGGTGTTTTATCTGGTAATCGTAATTTCGAAGGAAGAATTCATCCAAGTACTCGAGCTAATTATTTGGCATCACCCCTACTTGTTATTGCTTATGCAATTGCCGGAACAGTTGATATTGATTTCGAAAAAGAGCCACTTGGCCGTCGCATAGATGGCAAAGACGTATTTTTAGCTGATATTTGGCCATCCCGTGCGGAAATTCACGCGGTCGAACAGCAATATGTTATTCCAGCGATGTTCAAAAGTGTTTATGAAAAAATTGAAATAGGCAGCGATCGTTGGGCGAGTTTACTCGCTCCCGAAAGCCAGCTTTATCCATGGAACGAAGACTCAACCTATATTAAACACCCCCCATATTTTGAAGGGATCCAAAAGGTGAATGTCATCTTCAATTCTATTCCCTATAAAGCAGAGGCAATAAAATTATTTTCAGTTATCCTTGTCGCCAATTTCACTTATTATTCCCTTGAAAATTCAGTTTAGTGATTTATTTCCCAATGCCATTTGCAGACATTACCTGAGGTCAAACCCATTCGTCAAGCAAGAGTTTTATTGAACCTCGGCGACTCTGTTACAACGGACCATATTAGTCCAGCGGGGAGTATAGCTCGAAATTCACCTGCCGCCAGATACCTGGCTAAACGCGGGTGAGATTTTTTTTTTTTTCTGTCGACAAGTGATTACTTGCAAAAGGATATGGAATTTGAATAGGAACAATTCAATGGATATGTAATAAATGTTCGCAGCTTAACACCAAGAGAATTCAATTCTTACGGTGCACGGCGAGGGAATGATGCTGTTATGATGCGTGGAACATTCGCGAACATTCGATTGGTTAATAAATTCGTTGGGAAACCAGGTGCCAGAACTGTATACATTCCAACAAATGAAGAGGCAAGTGCATGAATCAATGAGAATAAAAAAAAATGGCTAAAAATATGAACGTTAATATAAACATTATCATTTCACAGATGGACATATTCGATGCAGCAGAAAATTATAAAAAAGATAAAGTTCCACTCATTGCATTGGTGGGTAAAGAATACGGATCGGGATCATCAAGAGATTGGGCCGCCAAGGGTCCATTTTTACTCGGAATCCGTGCGATAATCGCCGAGTCTTATGAAAGGATACATCGGTCAAACTTAGTTGGAATGGGCATCGTACCATTGCAATATTTGCCAGGGCAGACGGCAGAAACATTGGGTTTGACTGGCTTTGAATTATTCGATATAGACATTCCCGAAAATTGTCAACCACATCAGCAAATAACTGTACGCACTGATAATGGAAAAAAATTCGAGGTCATTGTACGATTCGACACAGAAGTCGATTTGACGTATTTCAAACATGGTGGAATTCTCAATTACATGATACGTACAATGATATGAATTGTAAATGATTGGTCTTGAGTACTTACGCGGGACAATAAATGAAAAATGAGATAGCGGGAATGCATGTATATCATGGGAAAAATACGTAAGCAATATTTTAACGGGGTCGTTGTTCGTTTGCGTTCACATTCGACATGATTCGCAATATTATAGGTGGAATTTAAATGCTGATCATAACGTTTCAAACTAGCTGAATATTGTTATATTATATTTTATAATCAACATTTTTTTAGAATAGATACAATGATCATGTTTTCAGTGTCTAACATTTTATTTCACCGAATAAGGGCGAAGGAAATTAGCATTTTATAAATAAAACGTGGTTTCGAATTTATATGTGCATGCAATGTATAATTATTTGTTGAAATACATTGATGCATTTTGTTATTTGAATCGCTTAGTGCATGGTGTCGTGATCGTTTCTACCTGAGAATATCCCGATAGTCTCGTTGACGATGGTTGCTCCCTGTAAATGTAAATTCAACTAATTGTCGATCAGTCGCACCATAAAGATGAGAACTATCAAATGCAATGCTATAAACTGGACTAGATGCGCGTCTGAAGTTCATAAAATACAGTTGAATGTATTTCAATTCACGTTGATCCCATAAAACAGCCTTCCCATTATATTGCGTTCCAGTGACCATTGTATAATTGTAATCTGTTGATATGCAATACAATGTGGCGTCAGTTGGATCCGCCCATGCAGCGACGCATGTCCCGGTCCTGAAAAAATTCATAATTATACTTATGTACACATTCATTCAAATGATATTATAAACGTTTAAATCACCTCATGTCCCATTTGCGAATGTATGTATCATAGCCACATGTTAACAAACATTGTGGTGATTCCCATACCATATCAAGAATACCTGCACCGTGTCGCCAATTATGTCTCATCTCATTCGATTCTCTGCAACTGAATGATTAGTCTTTCTCAAGTATCAATATAGGAATGAATAGAACATTTTTTTGTAGCACACCAACTGACCATTCAATGTCGAAAATATGAAGAGGTGGTGTTCCATGAGTCCCTGAAGATCCTACAGCAATTTTCGATTCCAATGCTTCTCCTGCGAGTGACCATATTCGATCAAAAACACTGAAAGTCGTGCTCGGTTGCATATCGAAAATCTCGGATGTCTCAGGCCATATCTGTTCGAATGGATGTGCGTGACAATTATTAAATATATACAGAGTTTCATATACGCAGTTACATTCAGGTATCCAAGAATCTCCCTGTATAATATTTCAACCGCAAGAAACTCTATCTCAAAGAGATGGGTCGCATAAGTGCACAGGCATACGACTATTATTTCTATTTGATCCAACTGATGCTTCCACTCATTGCATTATTGTCTTAATGAAAAATGGATTTGGATATCACGACACTCTTGTATACTGTTGTTTCATATCCGGAAACCGCGAGGACCTGCTAACGACTATTTGTCCTGTTTCAATATTTTAATGCAATCAATCGTTATGCAGTGGAAACGACGCAAATGATTATTCACAGAGATATTATTAAAATGGTTTCGTGTGTAAGAGTATTCCAATGTAGTCATTGTAGAGTCATCAACCGAAGACATTTTTGAACAATCATCCTTTGGTATGTGAATGGAGAATAGTTGCATCTGTTCATGGAATGTACATTATTCATCCGAAATACTCAAGACCATATACAATTACTGTCAAATATTTTACGACTTTGGAAAAAGTTATTGCAACGAACTATAAATATGTCGCTAATGAATGAAAGAAATGTGTTTGTTGAGTGAACGACGCACTACATGGATGCGGGACATCACTTCGATACGGTTGATTCCAAGAACACGTGAAATATTCTTCTTGAAAAGAATATTCTGAAGTCAATTCAGAACAATGAAGAAATTCTATGGAAAAACCTTGGGCGTTCTGTCGTGCATGTCTTATTTACCCACAACGAATATTTCACTCGATATATTTGATGGAATTACGATTTATATTCGAATTACGAAATACCCAGCGGGTACATAAATACCGTCGCTAGTGAAAAGCCAAACATTCTAGGCATCGAGATAAGAATTAATACCTTCACAGTGCCGTCAGCAGCACCCGAAATGATTGCCTGAGGAATATGGTCGATTGCATTAACACTGCTGGCATGCGCATTTTTGAATTGAATATCAAAATTCCCTCCTAGTAGACATCTCTTTGATGACAAGAACCAAATACTTCCATCTCTGTGGCCACTAACAACATATTCATCTCGAATAACGAATTTACATATATCACTAACGATTTCAGTCTGTTTGTAAACACAATTTGCATTCGATCCAGGTGCACGCGAACGACCATTTCGCAATCTTCGACCATATCCACATAATTTGTTACCACCGCTCCACCATAAAATGTCTTCTGTCATCTGAATCCATGGTATTGAATTGATTCTGTCTTCGTGGATGATTGATTTGCCATATTTTCCACTGAGCCAATTGTGACAAACATGCCATTTGCTCCGTAAACATAGTACTGGATTGCATCTGTAAAGTAGAAGGATAAACGCCCAATAATTATTTTGGTATGGCAGAGATCTTTGATGGGACACACGTCATCTGGTAGTTTATAAATCAATACATCCGTATATCGCTGAATCTATACAAGGATTATTAACTGGAGAATAGAGGGTGTTGAGTATCATTGAATACACGGAATAAACATATTCATTTTTCTTTAAAAAAGAAATGAGCTGCGGGAGAAGAGAATATCTAATGAACAAAACTGAGTTTAAGTGACATAATTGATGATATATAGCGTGAATTGTGCAGCATGCAAGTATGTGCACATCCCCATTTCCTCATGGCTGTATCGAATTTACCATGAATGTTTTAAGAGATCCGAATCGATCCGATGATGTTTCTATCAAAATGTGAAATCCTATTTGATTAACTTGGCTATTCCGGCAGGCAAAGGAACCAATTCAACTGAAATTATACACAACATTATAATTGTTGAATAATTCAATTCAATAGCATTCTATCGATTTCCTGTGGGTTACAACAGAAGAGTAGCAATTAACAGAATTTAATGATTGAAATTACAATTAAGGAAGCTGCTATTCTAAAATTAGTAGTGAAGATACTGATAAAAATTTCTCTGAATCACTTGAGCCAGAATAATTCTTGGTTTCAATAAATATTGGACACGGATGAATGCTCTGATATAAGAAAAGGTCACGAAATGACATCTAGATTTGATTAATTTTACGACTATTGAGACAGATTGTGGTTGAGAGGACTGGACAATTGAAATTAGAATAAGAAAATGTTAAAACAATATCAACAACGGTGAAGATATGAATAACAATGATTCAGCAACTTCGCAAGAGATTTAGAACCATTTAAAAATAGAAGCAAAACATGTTGTGATTGTTGTGATACAGTTGATGATTACATGAGTAATATAACCTATAAAACCTATACAGACCGCTCGCGAAATTTCTTTGAAGATTGATTTGTTGCGAGTGGCTTATTACTCCTTTCAATCCACAATGTGTCATCGTTAACAATCGCATTAAACCGTTTGCATACTCGTCCCAACTTGATTAAATCTTTTACACTACAATAATCAAATATTATCAACAATACGTCAGTTGGCAACGTATCCATCGTCCATTGTTTTGTCATTTTCACTGCACGTGTGATGCGATTTTGCGCGTTCTTGCTTCAACCTCTATTTCATCAGCAATATCACATGCATTATCATGTATGAGAAATGTACGTAATTAATTGAAACAATTCCAAATTCAAATAACGGTATATAATCTTGAGTTTTTGTCAGTCAATTACAGATTTGTGCATTGCAAGTGAATATATACAGTGTAGTATAAAAATAAATCTGTATAATACATAACTCTAAGATACATAATTTTTGTCGGCAGTCTCACATTCTCTCAATGCATCCTCCGGACTTGCCCAAATAATATCTTCATTCATTCTCATACCATCAGTTTTCGTCGTTGGCAATTCATTCTTCAATATTGTGATGTATAACAGTAAATAACTAATACCCGCTATCAATGAAACTACAGCGAATACGTGGAATGTATTCAATCCACCAATATATTTGTATAAAACACCGCTTAATAAGCTGCCGATAGCAAAACCTGTATTTTGGAGAAAAATTGTTGATGAAAATGGTAATTATTTTGATGTAATTTGAAATGAAGAGAATACAACTGAAACTGAAAAATAATTACCGAATCCATCATCCATACCCGCAGCGATGCCTTGCATTGTTGCGGATGTGCCTGGTGGAGCAATTACACTAGCCATACTCACAATAGTTGTGTAACAAAGAGCATATGATGGGCCTTGCATGAAAAATTCAATTGGTATCACCCACCATGGATTGGGTGCCATTGAAATTAAAACAAGACGTAATGCATAACATATGAAACAGAATGATAAAGTATATCCATAGCCGAACTTTTTCAGAATTTTTCCTGAAATCATTTTTCAAAGTCATCATTGTGAAACGTCATACATTTTTTATATTTATATATATTAAGACAAAATAAAATATACCTGCGAACAAAAAGATAATGACTTCGCCGCCGAGAGTTTCTGCAGCAACAATCAAACCTTCAATTATTTTAATTTGATCCATACAATTCGTTTCCAAAGCGAGATCTTCAAGATACCAGAATAAAAAGTATATTATGAAGCTATCAATGATACCAGCTATCGTAGCGAATGTTAAGAATATTGAGATAGTTCGTGTTTTCAACAATTCCATCACATCTTTGGCAATTGTCTTCGAAATTGGAATTTCTGGTAACTAGAAAAAGAATGCAGTTAGTATGAATATTATAGGAAAATTCAAGTTCCAACCGACTATTGACTTGGATAAACACAAGACCAACCTGGAGTTTTTGGCAAAAAATAACATCAATGCATGTGAACAATACCACCAGGATAAAAGCTGGTGTATATGATTTAATTATATCACCTTGAGAAATAAAATCAATGGCATAACCAGCGATAAAGGCTCCTATTCCAAATCCTATTGATCCCCATAGTCTTTGGCGACCGTATCCCATGCTTCCACCTTGACCTACACATGGTGTAAATCAACATATTTCTAATTAGTATTTCCATATCAAAGTATCCGCCAGCATACAATCATACCTAATATATCGAAGCAAATTGCATCGCTTATAGAATTAGTGACATTAAAACTGACACTGCCAATTGCGAAGAGTAAGACAAACAGCCAGAATTCATAGCTCCGGTACAAACAATAATCATCTTTAAAAGCGATCAAGCTTTTTATTTTACATGACATATTAGCGCATGTGTGTGCTTCATTCATGTCACATGTTGAGTAGTTTTTTATTACTATTCTCTCCTCTTGTAATTGGTCTTGAGGAACTAAACATGTTGGAATTATGAAATCATCTTGAGTCTCACTTGCATCTTTGAATAACACAAGTATTGAGAAATTATTCTCCACGCTACTATTACACATCTGTTGACAATCAATCTCGGCATGATAATTTCGTTCATTACAATTTCTACTACCATTCTGGAAATAATTCAAGAAAAAAAATAGTGAGCAGACGGATTGTCATATTTATCCTCAATGTTATAATGTTGTCATACCCTACCTGGCTATCGCAATACTTAAGTTGACTACAAAAAATTGATGGATGTGAGAACAACGTAGTACTCAAATCAATTTTAGGTCTCTTTGGTGACATTGGTAAAAAATATAAAAATACGAAAGCCAAGGAGCCGCTAATGAGTATGCTTAGGAATATTGTTTTCCTGTACGCCCGGAAATAATCCGCAACATATCCAAATATGGGCTTGGAGATTAAATAGAGCATTGGAAGCACTGCTGTGATAGCTCCTATGGCTGTCGTAGATGCTCCCATTTGTTTCCCATACACCGAAAGGAATGGAAGAATTGGTCCCATGGCTGTATTAAAATCGTGAAAAAACACAAAAATAATAATATCATTAAACACCATTCAGAGTTATGATCAGGCACAACAAAAGAAATTATTATTAAAAATCATGACTCATCACCTGCCATGAAGAAAAAATAATGAATTTTAATCGGAAGCTGCTGCTCGTTGATTTTAACCTTGAACCCCATGATTTTTGATGAAGGTTGAGTACCCAAGTGTTGAATATAAATTTTGAAATAAAAATATCAATTCATGTTCTCTTCGTGACGGCTTTCACTACACTGGATGAGCTTCGAGTTGCCACCCGAGATTCCCGTATCTTTTATCGTCAACAGCAGTTCCCGCTTGAGTTGGGACTTTGAGAATATCTGTAATGAATAAAAAATAATACATTCAGGAACATTTTTATTCATAGGTGTATACTATACTTGTATCACACATATTAATTTAAAATCATGACAAAACGTGTGTGTATAGGTGTGTACGATTGAATACAGGTTTTATCATGCAGTCATAAAAAGTGATAATAAATCGTACTTAAAATAGTCTCATACATTGATGAGGATTTGTTCCTTTATCAGGTGGTTGAACTAAGTATTTAATTATTATCATGTCCCATGAAACGCGCATGTGTATGCTTCACATCCCGTGTCAGATTGGGATGTGAATGTCGCTCTGCATATGCAACATTCATTAAATATGTCGGTATGTTTTGAGCAGTTGATAAGAAAGACAGCTGTAATTCAAAGAGAGAACGTTGGGAAAGTGTTACTCATTACGAGACATATTGAATTATGTATAAACGCGTCCAGAATTTATTCATTATATACTGAATTTGATAAATAATCTACATCATGTCGTATATCAAATCAGACTGAATTGATAATCACATACAAGTGAATGCACACACACTTTTGATCTAATTGTTAGCTATAGCGATAATGTTATATATTTTTGGACGGTGAGTCTTTTCATGTGCGCAGGTGAGTTATCGGTAATAATTTGATATGGGGAATGTATCAATGTGAAGACGATGTGGGAAATATAAACAGAACTAGGTCGTGTCACCTGTTCTTTCGAATTCTCGAGCATTCGAATCTTCATCAAAAGTTTGTTTCTTCCCTCTTGATATTATACACTATGTACATTCGACATCTACAAGTTCTTGGTTAAATATCATGGACGATTGTGATCTTCATCTCATTATTGGATCAGGCTTAATTGCTCATAAATCTTCGAGCCTATTTTTCAATCCATTCTGAAGCCGGACACATACTTTTCTATTCAGCTTACTCAATAGGCTGTTTCGAGATTGTTCAATTCATGAACATCAAGCTGCACAAGTTTTCGACGATTTTTCCTTTGTTTCACTTTCAATTCTGCATCTTGTCTGTTGAAAAACCATTATAATATTAATGGTACACTTAATATACTTTTTTTATGCATTATTACGTCCAGTGTCTTACGATCTGAATATTTCAACATCCTGAATGGTGTCGGGTAATTTCTTGTTAAGCGTCTCAGGCAATAAAAGAGATGAAAGGCCGCCAATCAGCGCACATGCACCAAAAATGACGAATGGGAATGGCTTCCAAAAGTTCGACTTGAAAAAGGAAGAACAATTACCAATCAATCATTATCATTGATCACCGTGGCTATAGTTTTTTCATATATCTTATAATTTTCACTCACTAAGTCTCTAACAAAGGGTGCCATGGCTCCACCAAGTTTTGCAAAAGTTGAACATGCACCCATGCCAACGTTTCGTACTACAGTTGGAAATTGTTCTGCAGTGAAAATATATATTGCACCATACGACGCCGTTATTGCTAATTTACCAATCATCGCAAACGTGGTTACTCCCCAATGACCTGAACAAACGGTAATGGCCATAATGAAAGCAAATGAAGATGTTGAAAAGTAGGCGAGTGCAGATTGGAAGAATATCAATGATATAATATACCATTTGGAAAACCAATTGTGGCTATAAGAGATGTTCCAGATATTATCATAGATCCACAGAGAATTTTCTTCCGCCCCCATCGGTTGAGAGTGAAAATAAGAAATGTGTAAGCTGGTATTTCCACAAGCCCTGATATTAAGAAGTTGAGATGAGCGTCGCTACCAAAATTTGTAGAACTCAATGAAAGACCATAATAAGCAGTACTGTTCGCAATCCTGGAATAAATTCATTAATGTTCAATCAATGTCATCAGCTTGGAATGATTCTCATTCTCACATTGAGATGAGATTTCCGAATACATCACGCCCATGAAAACCATGCCATTATACTTCCTTGATCCCTCATAAGAAAAAATAGTGATATTGTAGATATTGATGATGAATTACCAGTTAAAGAAAAGGATTATACACTTATTCCGTAGATATGCGTTCCGAAATAGATCTAATACAGATCCTTTATTAACAATGGCTGTATTATCATTATTCTTCTTCAAAAGATCATTCAGATCATCAGAGGATAAGTGGACACCATTTACACGAGCAGCACCTTGTAAAATGTCTTTAGCTTGGTGGTCCTTTCCATTTGAGAATAGCCAACGTGCCGATTCCGGGATGAACCTGATTCATCAGTATGCATAATACGGAAATAAGTCGGTGGTCTTGCATATTGTTATTCAATTTTACAAAAAATTATAGATTGCATAGTCTTACCACCAGTAGACAAGAAACACAACACTTGGCAATGTGAGGGCGATTTGCAGATATCTCCAATTGGTCACAAAGAAGGCAATACCACCCAGCAATAAATAACCAGCCGTAAAAAATAATTGGCATCCAACACCAGCGGTTAGACGTTTTGTTGGTCCAACCATTTCAAGGGCTAAATAAGAAAATGAAAATTAACTCCAAGTGAATTATATCGCAAATGCCACATTAACTATGAATTTCTCTACCTGTAACATATGCCACTAAAAATACTCCACTAGCTGATGCACCAACGATCATCCTAGAGATGACATAAAATACGAATCCTGGTGAAACAGAAACCAAAATCCCTGCCACGAGTTGAATTACTAAAGAGAGGAGAAAAGTTGGTCTACGTCCATATTTATCAGACAAAGCCCCGAATGTCATTGAACCGATCATAACTCCTATCATGAAGAGAGAGTCTCCAATCGTGCGGAACCATTTTTGGTCACACACTAAATTCCACTGCGAAAAAAGGAAACATTTTGGCATTTAATAAGTGCTATATATATATCCGAATTTTCTACTTCTTGATTTATAGTTCATTCAAGCCATGAAACAGCATCAAATATAAATTACTCATTTTATCACTATTGAGGTACATCATTGAGAATGAAATTGTGATTTATGAATGTTTATGAAAGGTATAAAAATGAAGTAAGTGTCCGACAGTTTGTCCCAATCTAGATCACTTCAATTCGAGTCATGTTTCCACATGTATTCTTCATTTTTCTGATAATGCAAAAAATAACTTATTGTATGCATGGACAATTTCATTATTCATATCAGTTCCGTGATTGTATATATATCAGATATCTAACTCTTAATTGATGGGTACCTCGGAAGTAGTAGTACTTTCAAAAGTTCTGGTGTCGAATACAAGTTCTTGGCAGGCAATAATTTCTTCGTTGTTTGATGATACATTCAATCCCAAATTTGAGCGCCTGTGACACTGTGCAAACCCATCATTTTCGTCGCGTGGATAATTTGCATTCATCATATTATCATCTAAGTAAAATGTAGCATTTTTATCTTCCCACGGCAGTAAACATCTTGGAACAATAATAAGAAATTGGTGTTATGTATTTTCCTTATCATATTTTATGTACGCAATAAAGGTGAATTCCACCATAATTATTGGGTATTTCTGAATACATTTATTCATGGTTCTTACCTAGTATGCACTTCGGCATTCAAAAAAACGCCTGCCAATTTGTGAATCGCACACATTATCACAGGTAAACAGAGCAGCAAATAAATTTTTCGCTGGTATTTACCAAATTCACCCATTTTTCGAAGTACATCGTCATATGCCATCTTCAAGACGTCGATTTATTTATCAAAAGCAAGAGAAATTTCTTCTTTAAAAATGAGAAGAAGAAATTGTTCCTTGGATTAGTTTATATATTTCTATAGATTCTTGTACTGTATGTTTTTGTCCTCCGTGAATTAGTTCGTCTGATTGCTTCTTTATTAACTTCCCGATAGGAAGTTATTGTTTTTACCCCGAAAATGAAAAGTCGAGTTTTTCATAGATCTCGACGTTTTAAGACCTCCTGAACATAA
>JAPYZF010000586.1:0-30526 GCA_030523045.1 Meteorus cinctellus | reverse complement strand
CCCCCCCCTAACGTATTCCGAAGGAAAATTGCTGTTAATAATTTTTTCCGGGTTTGGCCTTTTTTTCGTACAATTCGACTGGGCTAAATATAGTCCAATTACGCGATGTATTTCTAATTCTACAATGCAAAAAAGGGTGGGGACTACCAATGGGGTGTGACGATTTTTCGATAGATTGCACTCCATTTGCTCCCCCCTCCACTCTAGGTGCATCCCTTAAAATTGAAAATTCGAATTGTGAGTGATTAAAGGGTAGGGATGATTGGGTCGAGAATTTCTTCATGTGTCTAGTTATCGTCACTTCAATTATATCATTCAGACAGCACAGTGCTTGCAATGTTTGCTATCAATCATCAAGTCTATCCTGAAATGGATTGGAGCAGTGACAGTTCGAATATTGTAGTTGAACATGATCCTGACGATCTTACAGGGCATTTCAAATTGTGGTACGATCATTTGAGTCGTTTAGTTGGACAATTACAAAATCAGCCTCTCAATCATCCGATTTATGAAGAAGTGAACAATGAATTTGAAACGGTTTTGGGATTTATGTACGAAGTACCACAAGTGTGGATAGATTATTTCAAAGTGATATCTAGACAAAGGTATTTTACGTATGCAACACAAGTGTTAGAGCGTGCTTTGAGAGCTGTGTCTATTAGATACCGTTACAGAATATGGCACGTTTATCTCGATTACTACAAGAGTCTGCATCAGCCAGACGCTACAAAAGCTCTATATGAGCGTTATTTAGAGGTAAGACTATGAACGTTTTTTTCTTTTTTTTTTTTCTTCTACTAAAAATACCATTATGAACGAAGAATTATTGAAATGAACGTTTCTTATAATTTTCAGTATAATCCTCACGATGCAGAAGACTATGTCAAATATTTAATTTCAATTGGTGACTTTGATGAAGCTGTCGCAGTTTTGGCGAATTTCATCGCTCAGGGGAGATTCGTTTCTAAATATGGAAAATCACATATGGACTTGTGGCGAGAAGTGTGTGGAATGATATGTAAATATCCGAGATTGATTCGTTGCCAAAATGCCGAAACAATCATCAGAGATGGCTTGCAACGATATCCTGATCAAGCAGGATCGCTGTGGATTCTTTTGGCAGATTTTTATACTAAAACTGGTCTTATTGACCATGCTAGAGATATTTATGAGGAAGCAGTTATAACTGTGACAATTGAGCGCGATTTTATACAAATATTTGATGCCTATGAGCTATTCGAGGAGCTTACTGTGGGCCGACAGGCGGAAGAAATTGCAAACAATCCATATCGAACTGAAGAAGATGAAGATGAATATCATTGTCGAATTGCATGCATCGAAGCTTTGTCAGAACGTCGACATTCATTGCACCAGGTATTATTCGGCAGACGAGATAATTGATGCGCCAACGACACTTGGAATTTATCGGCAAAACCAATTGATGTCCTCGACACATAGACATCACGAGGAATGTCTTAAAGATTTGCTGATATGAAAAATGAAGTTGGTGAATTTGATTGTGTACGTGAGATTTATGTGAAACTCTTCATTCAAATGACGTATGGCATTTTTGGGAATTATGAGAAAAATTTGAGCAGCTTCATTGCATTGAAGACACGAAGCGCGAAATGTTGAGGAGGAAGTGGGATGTGCTAGCAATGTAGAATACACGTTTACGAGTGCGAAGCTTGAATATGTTATGAGTGCAAAGTTCGAATGTGTGACCAGTGTAAAGCTTGAATAGTATAACGTACACGCAAAACTATGTATCCAGTAATGGCATGAATGTTTTGGCAATGAATAGAGTACCAGTAGTAGCACCAGAATTTTATACAAGCCTAGAAAATACAAATAGTTTTATTGATGATGTGACGAATGAGGATAGAATGGGAAATACTCGAATACCTGAAAGAAAACTATGTATACAATTAAAAATTCCTGTAGTATCAAATGTGAATGACGACAATGACGGTGCTTGAATTATTTTTGGCTCGATAATGCCACCCGTCATGAGTGAACATCAATAAATCGATCTATAATAAAATTAACACTTATTTGTCTCTCTATTTTATGTTACCATTTTACAAACTTTACATTTATACAATATAAATATTACTTGTACATCATCGAGATTTTGGATTAATAGCTTTCTATTACTTACTTTCAACAGCCACATTTTGACCATGTCAACATTTCGGCCGATACAAACAATAATTTTTAACAAATCTTTATCATCCAAAATTACTTGTGACTCGATCTCCGTAACGTGGATGTGGATGCTGTTCCGATTTCGCTTGCTAATACCGAACATATTTATGCAAACATAATTTTCAAACGTCATTTGATCCGCTGCAATTCTGAAATACATTATTAACCATGAAATTCTGAGGTGTTAGGTTTGAAAGAGATAAGAATGTTACCAACTTTGAATAATTATTAGCATCATTGAAAAGAAACACAGTATTTCCATGAATTTATGCAGATCAAACTAGCAAAAGTCGCTGGTGAGCTTTTCAACCATTCAATAATGATCCATTTATGCTTTTTTTTTTGAGAGTTAACATCCAATTCATTTTATAATTTCGTTCTTTGATTTATTTGAGTTGATAAACACTAAAAATGTTCATTTGAATATATTAGACAATAAATTTTAAAGGAATAATGAATTGGAATTGATTGAAGTCAAAATGAAGAGTTTGACTACATTTGAGTTGGATAACGTCGCTTCTAATGTTGACAAAGATTGGCTTTTTCCTTGCATAACTTCATCAACAGCAGATGATAGGTAAAATTGTGTTATGATTACATAAAAATGATAATGCAGTTAGTGAATTTCTGATTAGGAAATGACTTCTTCAGAGAAATTACCATTGTTTGCATATTCATTCTAGAGAATTTATTCACCGTATTCGTAATCTCCTAATTGTTCTGTCCAATCGAGGTTCGGAATCCAGAGATTGACCAGCAATATTGCGGGGAAATTGAGTTAGCATCTTCCTGATGATGATGCATCGTTTGAAGTCTTATGCTAAATATGCTTGATGACAGTAGCAGAACATTCACAATTATTGGACAATCTTGACTTATTGAAAATGATAATCGATGAAATAGCTGATGATGATATTGAACGTTCTTGATATTCTCGACCATATTGGATCAACAGTTGATAGTAAATATTCTTCGCGTGGCAACATATTCTTTGTGTTGGCAAAGACAATGATGATTATTTGGTTCTTAGATTGACAACATCTTGGTTTGACTTGCTCGACAATAATTCAGTAGATGCAAAATCGTTAAGTATAAATTTGTGAATGCACCGAGTAAAGCAGATTGCCTTGATTGCAAAACTATTGATCAATTGAAAGAGTATTAAAAAATATAACATTGTTTCATTTTTCCATCATCTTTTTATATTTCTTTTGAATTTCAATTCAATATTGTTTTTTGTCTCAATAAAAATCACATTGCAGAATATATTTTACACACAAAAACATACATACATTTAATATAATATCAAAATAATTTATTTATTTATCTAAGAAAGGGTGAGAAAAATAATTGATATAGAAATAAATTCAACGTGTCATGTTTGATAAATCGCACACTGAAAAATTTCATTATCAAAATTGTGTTATAAATTTAAATTACTTCTACATAGTATTATCAGAATTGTCCGTGGCATAAGACAGTTAAAAACTCTATTGCATTCGTTTCTTCTTTTTCGGTGAAAGAATCTTGAGCATACTAACAACAGGTGCTTCAAATGACAGTGAAACTATAAATGACACAAAGTAAGAGAGTACAACTTGTCCCAAAAAGGTGATGACCTAAAATAAAGATGAGCAAAAATTCAGTCAACACATTGCGCACAATAGTAATTAACAAAATTATACAAATAAATAAAATGAATACGTACAACAGTGTCTTTTCCCAAATGAAACGGTGAATCTAAATTCATTGCAGTCAATCGAATTATAATCGGATGAACCAAATATGCACAATAAGTTACTCTGCTGAATGGATAGAGAATTGGTGCTGACAAAATACTGTTGACCCAACCTAGCATTTAAGTTTCGAATTAGATTAACGTAAATTAGATTATAGATCGCAGTTCAGGAAGAGAAAGAGAAAATCCGGATACAAGGTAAGTGAAAATAATTACAAACTATAAAGAACAATTAAAGAGTAGTCATCAAATCATTACGAAGATAATCAGGAGGATAAACATCGTTGTATTTACCTCCGTAACCGGTACTACATGCGACAACAATCCATGAAAGTCCAAGTGCCCATGCGCTGTGACTTAAGGAAGAATAAGCTGCTGCTGTCATCGGAGAGAGTTCGGCTTCATACAAACCATATAGTAAACTCAATAGACAGGCGCATGATAGAAGCCAACCAACAACAACTGTTGTCTATAGATTAAAGGGTATGATAGGACAAATACGATAATGGCAAATAAAGTATGACATAAACTTGTTTGATTTTACCTTTGTCATTTTGATCTTACAATCAGTCTTAAATAATAGGTAACCCACAGACATTCCAATGAGATATGGCCCAAGCCTTGTCCAAGGCTTATCGTAAATTTTATCAAATAGTGCCAGAGGATCGTCTAGGCTTGGCATGTGATTATTTGCCAGTGCTATGTACCCGGTAGTTAGCCAGGAACTTACAAGTAGTATAACAACAGAGAAAGCTGCTACTTTAAAGTGATTGGTTGCAATGACCAATATCACAGCTCCTACAACGTAAAATTGTGTATCGTCTGCGACATACCAACTCCACAGCATGCACTACAAATAAAAAATCAGACTCATTGTTTTATGGCATTGTTAGGACAAATTTTTCTCCACTTATTCATAGTATAACTTACCATTTGATCGACTGGAAAGAGTGTGTTGATGTAGAGCAAATTTCTCCACCAATAATTTGGACAGTTTTCATGATCAGCCGTGGGTGGTTCGAATACTGAATTTGCATTAAACCATTTCATAGTAACTTCAACAACACCAAGGATAAACATATACGGCGTTGTAAGTCGACAAAAGCGGTATAAAATTAAGCCAATAAATTTCAAAAAAGCCGAAAGAAAGCCACGTGTTCCCTGAGTTAATTTCTTTAAATCACCCATTGCATTTGTTCGAAAAAATAAATAAGACACCAATAAACCACCCATGAAAAAGAAAGTGTCAACACTAAACGCGCCATTAGTAATGGTTTGAAAAAGAAATTTCTTTTCAACGACTTTACGGTATTCCATATTATCTGAATATTTAAAAATAACAATGCAAGTATGTCCGAGAATGACCCAAGCCATTGAAATTGCTCTCAATCCATGAACAGTACTAATTGTATCACGTCCAACAGAAGAATCGCATATTGTCTTTATATTCTCACGTACTGAGAAAGCCAATATTAATTCTTCACAAACATCTGAAATTTCCAACTACATTTTTATTATCTCTAACAAATAAAAAATAATTGTTTTGTCTTCATTTTTATTCTAATACTCACTCAACTCTATAATTTCCATACTCAATTCAGACGTATCACTCATCGTTGTTCGATCATTATTTTTTCTATTGCTATTATTATTGGTATCACTATTTGAAACATCATTACCGTTTGCAATTGGAATAGTTGCCGCAGCATCTGTAAATTCATCTGCTCAAATTAGAATATAATATATTGTTGTTTACTACACATCTATTTCCTCATCTTATCGATAATTTACTCTTTTCGTTTTATTTTTAATGTTACCAATAGATAATTTTTGACGTTGATTGATAGCACGATCCAATTTTGTGCGTCTTTCAATATCATATGTGTTAGCTTTCCTGTTTCTCTTCGCTTTTATTGATAGATAATAATCGTATGCAGTGCCAGCAATCATCAGAATTGAGACGATAATACTTGACCCACTAAATAAAAAGAAAGAATAATCTCAGTTTCATTGATTCCATCATCTTGAATGTTCATTCATATTTCTAATTAACTAACAATAAAGCCCAGAACACATTGTCTTCCAAGATGTTATAATTGTTATGTTGATCCCGAACTTTTTCGATGATTGAATGATTCCTGGCACTATCACTTGCAGCCAACTGTCCAATAACGAAAATATCTTTGGCTGTACAAGAAAATGGTAAGCAAAGACCAAGATGAATGGACCTAGTCTAGGAAAGTAAATAAATCAGTCAATGAATAAATTAATTCAAATATCTATTTTTACTTCGGGTGTTGAAAGAATATTAATATGACTCACGATTGGTGCTAAAATGCTACTGTTTATTGCAATGGTCATCATGAAAAAACCAAGTTTATATGGTGGAGTATCAGGAATGGTAATTGGAAGTATTTGACTACCAGAAGGACCAGAATTGATCATTATTTTCGCTTCACCACGAATATCTTCATTGTAAGTGTTCATCGATAACAAAGAAGAATTCCATGTGGCTTGTTCAAAATTACTCTTCGTATAATCATGACCGATATAAGCACATTCAGTTGCTGATCCAATGAAAAAAGAATTTCCCCAGAAGAAACCATTTGTAAATCTTCCAGAAGCATCATCAGCTGTGAAAAAGTAAAAATAAATTTAGAGTTTAATAAAAGTTCTTTCATTTATGATTATTACAATCATTATCCTCAATCTTACAGATTGAACACAAGGATACCGTGAACTTGTCTAGTTTGTAGTAAACCTCGGCAGTGAACGCTATAAAATTTGTGTTCACTGAGAAATTGTGATTTTGCACGAGGTGAACCGGTAGAAATGCGCGTTAAATCTTACGAAATACTTCAAGATTTATTTGTCCATACACTTTGGTTATGCATAACAGAATCAGAAGATAAATATGCGGACATGAATATCTTGATAAAAACATGCAGTGAAAACAAAAAAAAAATGGATGAATACCGGTTTCATTATTTATCGATTAATCTTTTTTTTCGTTCGGTTTCGTGTATTGAGAGAATCCCTAAATTATTATTCGTCATATTCATGACGTTGTTTGTTCGCAGGTTTATACGCAGAAATATATCATAGATACATAGAAACATATCATTTGAAAACAAAGCAAAAGTTTAATCCCACTTTCGACCAATTACATAATCTTTACCAATCGACGTCAGTGTTTAATGGGCAAAACTTTCTATCTCGCGATCATAATATAAGTGCTACTGAACGAAAAGAGCAAGAAAGGAGGTATACACACTCACACAGGATTGTGTATTATGTTAAGTAATAGTTAATGTGAAACATGGAGCAAGTATATACTTAAAATATGGATTAAATAATATTCGTTTCTTTATCGGACATGAATTGATGAATACATCGTACGAAAATTATTTCTATAGATATTTTGCTATGAGCTTTCCACCCGTTGCATTTGTATTCATGCATAAAGCCAGAGACAATTGATCAAAAGAAAATTATTGCTCATTATACATGCGCAATAGAATTTCCATCGTGAAATAAAATTGTAGCAAGAAGAAAAAAAATGAAATTATGAAAATGAAGAAGGAAAAAGATTCAATGAAGAAGTTATCAAATATTTAACACCCAACTAAATGACAACTTTCTCGCTCGCAATAATATAAGTCATGTTATTACTAGCAACAAAAGCAATGACTGATGAGTATGCGGTACATCAACTTTTACTTTGTCTCACAGGAAAGAGCGTCACGATTAAACGCGGCAGAAACGCTTTCATGACTTTCCATATTTTTCCCTTTTCAATGATAATTTTATGCATTGTCATTTTTTATTTCATTTACTTATATAATATTATAAAATATTCTTATATATATGTATATATTTGGGATTATTTATTTTCTTTGATTCAATAAGGTTGATTATTGCATAGTTTAGGATTCGACAAGTCATTCTAACTATATACTATGCGAATAAACTTTCACGCTTCCGCGAAAGCAAGTAAATATATATAATAATTAACGAACGGTTGGGGCTGAATGACGTTCAATCCACGTAATAGTTATACTGCAGTAAACGTGTATCGTGTGTATTACCTATTACCTATTTCATGTAGCATTTGTTTTTTCTCAATCCCCATAACAAGATTCAATGCAGTATTTATTTCATCACAAAATTTATCATAAGTTATGAAATGAAAACAAAGGCAGCATAAAATTTTAAATGCAACTACGTGAGAATTTTGAATAAATTATTGATATGTGCAAACCCACATGTTCAAACTATTCATATGTATATAGATATATTAAATATTAAAGCGAACTCGAGAAAAGTCAAGAGACCAGAAAACTTTCTCTAGATGAATGTGCAGCATCTCATGGAATTTTATCTCCGGGTTATTGCTCAACATGTTTCTGGCCTTCTCATGAGTCAAGTCTTAAATTCCCGTGTCCTCGATATTTTTTGACCCCGCTTGATCATTTTTTTTTCGCACTGTGTGCAGATATATATATGTATATAAATATGTGAGCTTATACAGGTTGACCATGAGTGGCCGAATGTGATGGTCAGTCTCAAGGTCTTGCAAGTACCATGGACAAAAAAAAACCCTAATTCAACTGAATTGACGTCAGTGAAATCGAACTTTCGAAATTATTATGAGCGCGATAATAACAATGGGCGAAATTAATTTTCTTGTTTCAAGGTGAATTATCAATATTATCCATGGACTAGAAACATTAAATCTAATGATGTGCATTTCTTTCTTTGTATATATTGAAATATTGCATACCTAGTTTTATGTATATAAATTATATGTACCGTGTATAGAAATAGCTTTGCGAACGGAATGAGCGCACTTGCTAAAAGTGAAATCTTGGAATGAAAGTGGACACACGAAAACGAGTATTCTAATTGATAATCATGTCTTTACTTTTTCTTTTTCTATCATCGTTATTATCACTATAATTAATATTGATATTTTATTATAGATTTTATAATTCTATACTATTTTATTTGATATGAGTTCAAGCGATATGATCAAGTTTATAAATCCACGCATAAGGGCCTTGAATTAGTTGCACAAAGACATTGGTGAAAGCGTCAGTTAATAAGTTCATCTACTTGTTGAATATTCAATGAGAAAGAAAAAATAGAGGAAAAAAATATAAATAAATAGAACAGAGCAATAAATGTATTATACCTTTCAATGCCCATATCTCTTGTTTTTTAAGTCCCTCAATGAATCGAGTTATGTCATTGGCACACTGTGGTTCAACTAACTGTATCACGTCTTTGTTCCAATTTTTCGCTAGATTTTTTGTATTATAAACGTCCAAATGTTCAGCAAGTGTATTCCAATTGTCTTTTACTGAACTTTGATCCACTTGTGGTAAACTTCTGGGTCGGTGATTCGAATTTTCTTGTGTTATTAATTCATGCGCTTCACTCGCAGCAAATATTCCAACATTATTTGTTAATAAATCTTCCGAAATAACTGCGAATATGAGAAAAATGTGTTTCACAATTTGATTTAAATTCCACATTTTGTCTCAATTAAATCACTGATTGGTTTAATTTTTATATTTGTAATAGTTGTCTGTGTAGACAATGAACAATTTATTATGATACGGTCATCGTTGAATCATTTAGTGGTGCAAGTTCTACCCCAACAATTCTCGCCACTACCCAATAAGTATGAAAACCAGTGGATGATTTAAATTTCAAATTGAAATCTCACACTATCACAATAACAACAACAAATCACTATTTAGTTATTTAAATTGAATTATTATTTTTCTGTCAATATCAAATCAAACAAGAGCACATACATTTTTATTCCAATAAAATAATGTATAGTTAATTAAAAATTTCTTTTTTAGACACACCAAATACCATCAACAAACCAAAACGTCTAACATGGAATAAGGTCGATGGTGAAATGATTTTAGTGGTCCTCCCGCAATGTCGTAGTCGACGCGGTAACAGTCCCATAGTTTCATACACACGCATTGAAAACCAGGTGGTGGCAGAGAAAGGTAAGGAAAGGAGATACATGAATTGGTGGTGATACTCATACTGTCGAAGCGTCAAATGTCCGAAGAATTTACACCACTTTTCATGTATCCATTGATACATATTTCAAGTAATAATATTTGATCATTCATTATACAATCACATTTAACTCTACAATTATATCATGTAATATGATGTAAACTGTGTTAATTACCGTGTTCGTTAGAAGTAGGATAATGATTTCATGTTATCCCAGTTGATTATGAAATAGAATAACAGTAATATTAAAGTTTGTGTATTCATCATAATTCTTATCCGCAGAATTAATGTTATGCTTTTACTTTTCATCCTGTCAAATAGGGTGAATAATTGGGATAGTTGAAAGAGAAACCATTGACAACTCATAAAGTGGATCTGAAAAAAAAAGGGAAATCACATAGCATGTAATAGTGAATTCAGGAAAGATCCTGCTGATGAAACCAGTACAATATTATTTAGTTTACATATAACTGTCCAATAAATTTCAAATTAATTACCATCATTTATATGTGCGTATTTAAATTTAATTCACAATTAATTCATGTGATAGATGCAATATGCTTTCTCCAACGTAGAATTATTGTTCGGGTTAAGACTAGCTGAATAAAATGTGCACAGTATGTCACTCACGGTAAAAAATACGTTAATTTACAAGAGAAAATGTTCTCGTTATGAAACCCGAAAAAATTACAACATTTTGCTCTCTTGTATGGTAATTCGTTGATGCAAAAATTCATAAGCATTGCTTTGTCATTACTTTGTCACTCCAATATTGTGTTTGTTATCAAAACTTGAGATGGCTTTCATGATGACAACAGAATTGAGCAAGGCTTTTGTGCTTTGACTTAATTTCAGAGTTTTATGGTGGAAGTTGGAGTGGTCCAAGTATACAACCAATTATATTGCACAATAAGAAGCCTTCATAAACAGACCCGCACTGAGGAACATAAAAGAATACAATTACAGTACAAAGAGCAAACTGCGTGCACTACAAATATACAGAAGAGAGATTTCAACTTCAAAATTGTCTTTGAGCTAAAATACCATCAGTGCTGTTAATTATTTTTCGGGCCAATCGATCTATTGTTAGAAAGCTCAATGACAATCTGTCTCATAGCGTCAGTGCAAGCTTTTTAGTATGAAATCTATTTAATTATAAATAGTCTTACAAGAAATAAATCAATATGTTGAAACACTGGATTGCGATTAACAATTGATTGAAAAAAAAAGTTGAGTCCTTGCTATATGAAAAGTGAATATATTATAGATCACTCTAGTAATTATAATTTTCTTATAATGTATATATTACCATATAAATATTATATCAGCACAATATGGAGCATAAACTGATGCAATCGCAGTGGAAAAATATGCAATGATAAACTGTAAAATAGTTTTGATTGTGTTTATTACAAAAATATCAATGTGATATTTATCATGAATTTATAGTGAGACATGAAAATAGCATAATACAATTTATAGTGATGTGCGAATTGTATTATTAGAACTGTTTATCTTTAGCTAAATTGACTGCAGACGATTTGTCATTGGGTTATTTCTATTCAGGTCAATTAAACCATACTCGGTTAATTATTGTTGACAATTATACATAGCTGAGACGGTCAACTTTTATTATTGTTGATTTTAAACTTGAATGTATACCAAACTCGTGTGATCAATTAGGTTTTCATGAGTATTTTATGTCCGCTCATTTTTCATGATAATGACTTTATGAAATAGTAAACATTGTTTATAGTTGCTGTTGTTATTCTGCAATATCAAGGAATTTAGCTATTTTCAACCATCAATTCACCAACATTATTCAATTAGTTCAGTTCGTCTCGAATTTTAGCTTATTTTGATATTTGTATCCCGATTTCACTGATTGTGAGGATGCTTTAAT
This sequence comes from Meteorus cinctellus, assembly GCA_030523045.1. Classification (NCBI taxonomy): domain Eukaryota; kingdom Metazoa; phylum Arthropoda; class Insecta; order Hymenoptera; family Braconidae; genus Meteorus; species Meteorus cinctellus. The sequence goes on along the minus strand of JAPYZF010000586.1, from coordinate 18,632 downwards.
TATATAAAATCATCGGATTCCGCACTTGCGGCGCTGAAGCAGTTCCGCGCATAAATATGGCCCATCATGTGCACATGGTATATTCAACGTCTGGTAAACTATGGATTAAATGTGTAGATTGAACCATAATCATCCATTTGTATCACTAATTGTTCACTGCAACAATTAAAGTCAGATTAGACACTGAGCAGTTCTCATTGTACTATCGGAATGAGAAATAGCTTCATTGTAAATGTATAACGAGTGAAATTAACGAGCAGGATATTTCTCCAGTTTATCGACACCAGTGTGACGATTGGAAAAAGCCCAACTGCTCATTTGAATTGGCAGTAAATTATTTAACGAGTATTTATGTAAAGAGTTCAACATGAAAAATCATTTCACAAAAAATTTATGCTAATATTTATTTTACAATAATTTTTACCTTGTTTGTTTTCAATTTGCAATCAATGTTATGTAACCACTGACCGGTCGTCATATTAATTAAATGAGGCCCAATTTCCTTCCACAATTTTTTATTTTAATATCTTTAATGGCCGAATGGATCTCGAATTCTGAAAATATTAATTTAATCACAATAATTTAGCATTCATTTTATTTAATAGCTTACATATTAATTATTCAATTCTGCTCAGGTGGCTATGAATTACTTTGGTGGTGTAGCTTTTGCTGTTGTTATTCATAAAGTAAGAGAAAAAATATCATTAAAATAATTGGAGAGCATCAATGGTGAGGAAAAAGTGAAATTACACATGAACAAATTGTTAATTGTTCAGTATGCAACATAAATTCAATAAGCGCATAAACAACTTGGATTTCTAGTCTCACTCAAACCCGATCTTGGTTGCGATGACAGAAAATTACGTGAATGGTTGTAGTAGAGAACGTAGGAAAGTGAAGAGGTCGAGCGTCTAACGTCTAACTTTCATGCCCTCCTGATAGAAGTTTTCTCAATATGTCAAAAAATGATTATTTACCGTATATATAAGACATTCTTTTCACCATTATCAACTTTCTTTTACGTTCCTGCATACACAGTACTCCATTGATTAAATGAATAAGTTTTTTTTGTGACTCTAGAACACCCTGTATAATTGTGTGAATTCAGTTTCATGAGAAAATTCGTTGTCTCTTAATAGTTCTCTTCGTTCAACGATGAAAAGAAACATTGCGAATGTTTGAGAGTGGATATTTTTTATAAATATGTCGAATTAATAAATAGAAACAATAAATGGGACAGACAAATTAAAATGTAGATTCTAAACTACTATCAGTTTTATTGTATATACGAATCCTCATTCATGATGCAGTAAATATTGATATGGATACTATTTCTTCACTAATTTATTGATAATTTTGACATTTATCTTGTGAAAATAACGATTGCAACACATTTGTTTTGATTTTTAAAGTACCACAAACGTACACTTGACACTATTCTCAATAAAAACTTATTATTTTTTTTCTTAAACGATAACATTACTTTAATAGAAAGATAATTATCTTATCGATCAATCTTCATAGAATTAGTGATAATATATTTATTACTCTGTTCATTAAAGTTATTATTTTTCTAACTTGTCCATTGGTATTTCAGATATCAAAAGTTTTTATGTGGAAGGAAATGTTGACATATTTTCATTGAATAATTGAGATTGTATCCTTCTACTCATAATCATACATTAATAAGATAATTAACTGAAAGGATGAATTGCAAAATAAAGAATAACGATGACATTTATTCATTGGCCTATTTTTTGTTCAGGGTAAACTGCGTGGGGGTTCCTCCATTGATTCCTATATCTTCTGATGATTCGAACCAGATGAGGAGTTACGCAACATGGCTGATAGATCTTACGATACCTACATGTGATACGGATAATTCATTCAATTATGATGCTAGCGTGATGAAAACTATTGGGTAGTATTTATAGCCGTCATAATTTTCTTCGACTATTGACACATAAATAATTTTTCCATCATCTATAGGTGGATTTGTTGAAAGAAAGTGAGATGAATATCTCATCATCAGAATAAAAAATAATACTCAAGGATGTGCTATAAATCGGAGGAGTTTTGAAGCACCTTATTCATCATATTTCCCATCATTGTCATCGTATTAGGTTTTCAAATTGGAAAAGTTTCCCTCTCCGTTTGATGGGCGATTAAAATAGAAAATATTTCGAGTGCATGAAAAATATACTACCAAATAAAACACTTGGAATTGTAGTGTGAAAGCTTGAATGTCAAGTGAAGGTAGTCGATTGTATGTGAGATATTTTTTAAACAATGATACAAATCCTGAATACAACCAATCAGGCTCTACAGTTATGACTGTAAATGTCAAAGAAATGGTTGTAAAAAAAAGGTGCGTAAAGAAATTGCAATCTAGATCAAATTATATCATGATCTTCACGATATGTTTTCTGATGAATAAAGTTTTTCATCCAAAGTATAAACCAAGTTCTTTCTTGGAATCAGAAACAAAAGGTTTCCAAGAACAGCTTCCCTAATATTCGGTTTTCCGTTTACACTGACCAGAAGTAAATTCATCATTCTATCGATAAAAACTCCAACTTCATCAACAATCAAACCTGATCAGCCTGGTGCAAGCAATTGCTTCGGCAGCTCGACCAACCTAACCGGTCTTCGAGATTACATATGAAAACTAAAGTCGTACGACAGTGAATATCCATCAGTGAGATTTCTAACGTAATTGACAGTAATTTTTCTTTCATGGTCCTCATCATGATTATTGCTTCTTCCTGAACTATTGCTTATGTAAAATACCAGGAGTTTTGGACGATTATTGGCGCGACATGTGTCAGGAAAAGACCGAATGTAACATTGTGAACCTATTCCTAGAAAATGATTGAACATTATGTAAAAATTAATAGACATTTTGACGGATGTGAGAATTTATTCATGGGAATAATGCATATGTTACGTACTTGATTGATCAGAGAGAATTCAAAGAGCTGAGTGAAAAAATCCAAAACATTAAACATCAACAACATGGACAATAAATTATCAACTCGTATGCTCACATAATTCTTTCTGGTCGATCGTATAATCAATATCGAATCAATTTCCTACTTGTTAACCTATATCAAATTCATCATTAAAATTATTCATCCAAGACAAGAAAGCAGAGGTGTGTTATGTACTCTCATCGCTGGATAGAATTTAAATTCTTCCAGAATTAATCATAATCTTGCAAATATTTCTTGTGAAATCAACACTTGGTTTATCACTGTTGTAATAGTTTCTAATAACTAGTCTAACCCTACTTTTCTTCGCAATAATTAAATAATAATTCACCCATTCAATCCATTTTCTAGAGCCAAATAGGATTCGATAGTAACTCGATCAAGATAATACAAGAAATCTTTTGCACACCGTAGCGAGAAAGCTATTAAAACTCTGTTCCTTCGCTCGCTTTCAATAGTGAATCGTCCTGCAATCCCATACATTTCAAACAGCATTCTAACGATCAGCGATTGAATTCTTGAATCATTGAATATCACTCACCCAATACCCATTAACAAAGTCTCTCGGCAACAATGTGACCATTTCTTTTACCTTCACGTGATGGCTTTGGATTCTTTCCCCGAATGTAACATAAATAAAAGCAATCTCCATCCTCATTCTACGCATTCATGAACGAATAGGGACCATTGTGGTACACACAGAAAGATAATTAATATACATACCCAGAGTAGTAATAAATGAAACGAAAAAACCAGAATTTCTCTAATGGTTCAACTTCTCAACCCGATTGGTACTATTGCTGGTAATAAATCTGTGTTGCATTCATGTGCACTTCCAAAACATATGCCGGTCGTGTGAAATCCGGTTATATTTGGCGCTCAATTGAATGCGCGCGCATGACGCTTACCGTTACAATACATAACCTATAAAACAGGTACCTACAAATTTTATTTTCACTGGCGTTGGCTATAATATTCCGTGATATATATATATAGATAATAAATAAAATTATTTAAGCCTTTTTTATTCATTATTCATAGGATTTCATCAGAAGGATATATAATAAGATAAAAAACAGAAATAAAAAGTCAATAAATATGGATGAATTCGCAAAATCTGTGCCACAGTTATGCCAAAGTATGATAAAAACCGCAGCAAATGTGATAACCTGTATTGGTACATTGTTTTTGTTTACATTATTATGTTTAAATGTTTACATGTTTTATAATGTTTGTTAATAACCCTATTATTTGCAAATTACAGACGACCATGAGGATGCATCAAAAGAAATATTGAATAATCTCCGGGATAATTTGGAGAAATACTGTAAAAATACAGAAAAATATAAGAAAGTTAATGAAATGTCCAGGCAAATTTTAGCAGAGTCGGAAAGTAACAGAAAAGCATTACTCGATGTGTGTACATTGATGATTATGGATTCATCTGAAGTGATAATCAGCAAAGAATTTTAATTGTTAACATTAGTTTATTTTTAATTCTAGAAATATTGCGACAATATAGATTCGTATGATCCTGATGTAGCTGATAATGAGTACTTGAAGGAATATGATAATCGTGTTGCTGCATTAATGAAAAGTAAATATATTCATGATTCATTGTATGAATAATATGTAAATTTACAATTCTACTTATAAATTTCAATATGAATTAATTTACATGACGTATAATTGTGTTTCAGGTTCAATCTGCAAAACGCAAAATGACCCATCTCAAGATGGTGAATTACAAATTACCCAAGGCAATAATATCAATCTCATTTGTCCAATCTCAAAACTTAAAATGACAGAGCCAATGGAGAATACTATTTGTGGACATGTTTATGACAAATCCAGTGTTGTTTCAATGCTGAACATGAATAAACAAACAAGGTATTTATCATATCATTTCATTATATAATGAAACACAATCGAAATATTTGTACACGAATGCAGCTAAGAAAAAGACCTATAATTGAATTGAAATCATACAGATGTCCAATCGTTGGGTGCAGTAACAAGGAATACTTAAATCTAAATCATCTCAAATGTGATATCGTGACACAAATGCGTGTGGAAACGAATGACGAATAGAGAATAATTTTCATTATTAATTATTTATCACTCATCGAATTTAACAAATAAGTAAAATCTAATCATTAAAGAAAAAAGAGAATTCATCTGAAATAAATATTCTAAATCTATGCACGTCGCTGTTGTTCATTCACTCGTTTCACCCATTCTCAGTATATGGTGTGTAAAATAGCGATGTGGTGAATATGAACGGTATGTCCCCCCTGACATTCCACAAGTAAAAACCCACCCAACGTGCAGTGTGGCTTCATGATTGGCCACTATTGAATCACATGACTTGTTGATTACATAGAGATTGGCCGGTTGTAAATGTTATATCTATCTATAGTATACACCAGTATACACTTTGACAGCGTGAAAACAGTGTGTGTATTTTGTTTCACAAATGTTCTCTCAGTGTATTGGCTCGCACACACAGAATTATCTAAACAGTGTGTGACTCGTACGATTGCGCATCAAAACAATAAATTCAAACGTATATTTAATTCATCATAAAGATCCAATCGATGTGTTGAAACAATACATTAAATCATTCAATCTGTGTTACAATAGATAATGTTATCTACAATTCCTATATGACAACTATATGGAAATAAAATGAACGGCATGAAACGCCATGTTGGATAACTGTCGTGTTGGAGAGTCGGGATGGCAAAGATTGTGAGAATGAGCGAAAAAAAAACTATTGGCACACACATAGAGAGGACAGCGAGAGAAAAAAAATAAAAGCGGCATCATAAGAGAAGTGAAGAAAAGATAGAAATGAGGAAGGAAGATGGAAATACACAGCTGTAAGCATGTACTGTGGCTTCACGCTGCCAATGATGTCACTTTTTTTTTCTTTTCAATGTAAAGAGCGCCAGTGTGTTGTGCTGTGAAAAAAATGCAACAATGCATACTAACACTATGATAGTGTTAAGTGGAATTTATTCCGCATAACTACGTGCTTATCATTCGTATGCGATTACTTTACAATTACGTGAATGATGATTGTGTGCATATTCGATCATTTTCAAATTTGTCGTGTGTTGCGCGCATGTACCCGCACTTTGTCACACGCGTGCGCACTCCATTTACATACATATTAATATTTAACTGTGTATATAATACACATGTGACAAATATAATTTGTGAAGGATAAAGCGAAAGAAGAAACAGAAGCGCTGAAGAAGAAAGAATTTTGAGCACTTGAAGTACTGGAAATTTGTGATCTCAAATTGTAAATGGAAGAGAAAGAAGAAAGAACGGGAAAAGAGGATTCACGGTCCGATGAAGCGACAAACAGCGATTGAGTGAAAAGGAGAAATAAGTTTATATTCACAATAGTTCAATTCTTTCGCTATGTTAATCACAATCACGTTGTAATTTCCATTGTCATCATTCTACGAATGCCAATGAAATATTAGATGCGATATAAACTCAATAATGACGAGTAAAGACGATCATTTTGCGGCAAGCGATGAGCTACGCGATGGTCATTGTCCGATAAACAATAAAATGTGGACGGCTGTTGGTGTGGATCTGGTTAATGGTTCAAACACATGGTTACCAGCTTACGGTTTCCAAATGCAACATCATCATAATTATTTTGAATCTACGCACGAGGAATCACGAATAAATGGTTTACTCTTTTATATATCTTCATTTATTATTGTTTTCATCGGCATGGGAAAGAGAGAATAGAATTTCGTATGACTAATATACGTGAGAGTGTCAACCCCTTATTTCCTCGACCATGACGAACACATGGACACACACAGTGAATGCGTACGCATGTTAGTCTGTGCTCACACACGATTGTGCATTGATAATTGTGTTATAAATCTGGGTTGCTTTCTTCAGGCTCACAGAGAAAACAAAGCCCTCTTTCTCTTTCTGTTTCTATTCCCTTTATAATATTCATTCGACATTCCTTATAAACTCATCTTTCTATGTTCCTTTCCGGGTCATTAATACTAGACAATGTTGAAACACCTGTTGACACATTACCTGTTGCTGCACTTGATTAAATTACGATATAAATTCAATGTGTGTGGCCTTGAATGGAATAAAAGTGAATGGGATCATGAATTATGTGTTGATAATTTGTATTTGAGATTGTGGGTGGAATCTTTTTAATTTATGCTCACTCGTTACAATTTTTGTTTGTTACAGAGAGCAATGTTATGTCATCAAGTGATTTTTTGGAAACAATTCTTGAAGAAACTTCGGATGATCTCCAAAGTGATTCGGATCGTAGTGATGGAAGTGCAACTTACTGGTTGGAATCTGATTCGGAGACCGAGAGTGTCATTCATATCTCACATAATCAAAGGCTGGCAGGTGAATATATTATTCGCATTCTATTTTAGGATTTGGTGGTACGGAATCAACGAGATTTTTGTATTAATTTTAATTGATGAATGAAAAACAGGTGATCGACTTTCAGAGAGTGATAGTAAGAGCAATCATTCGGTAATACCGAAGAAACGTCGACGGCGAAGTAGTGACAAGAGAGAATGTTATTGTAGTTGTGCACCATCGGGAGTTATGTTGACGGATAATAATCGATGGGTACCGTCATCGCGTTCTTCATCACGATCATCAACGTCATCGCGCTCGTCATCTTTAGTGCAATTCGAAAATCTTGAGAGAACATGTGCTACTGTTTCGCCTTCCGGATACAGCTATGATTCACTTGAATATTCAAATAATTCCAATTCATATTTCGATAATACGTCGCCGGATAGTTTAGAGGATTTGGAAAATGAGGCGGTTAATCAATCGGAGAAATTTAGTACGAATAATAAGAAAATAGGATTGATCTCGAGAATTCGACCGTATAAGAGTTTTGAGAGTTTGAATACGTGTCATCATGATGATCGAATGTTCGCAACAGCGAATGATGATGATGATGATGAGGATGATGAGCCATTCCAGAGGTAACTATCAATTCTGCCCTTTTTTCCCCACCGACAATGAAAAGATTGTTGATAATAAATGAATATCATTTTTCATTACAGAAATTTACGTCGCGAAATATACAATTATGAAAACGATTATGATGAAAATAATTCTGAAGGTGATGACGATCGTCCAAGTCATTATCACAGCGTTGATTGGAAAAATACGATTGACCTACGTGAAATTGGTCTTGAAACGAATCGTGAAACAGTGTTGCTAGATCTAGCTCGTTCACAAATTAAATCCTCGTTGGATCCACTTTATTCACGTTTAAATATAGATACGGCGAACAACATGGCAATGGGAGTTACGTCCGGTGAGGAACAAAGATGGAGTAACTCAACGTCTGCTGACTTTAATTTTAGATTCACCAACAAGTCTCGCAGTGTACCCAGTATCCCCAGTTGCTTCGAGGCATTATTGTCAAATTGTGTTGTGGACGGTGGAAGTAATACAGATAATTATAATACGTCAAGAAATTCATTAAATGTCACATCTTCCATACGAAATTTTGAAAATTTCGCACGTGTAGCCAGTGTTCCAGTTGATCTGAATCTCTTTGGTGCAATAAGTCCAAGTAATGACACTGTGGTACCCTGTGTTAATAGAATAAATGCAAATTTTCATCACGAAATGGCGGATGAGATATCTGAAATGGCGCAATATCCATTGCAAAGCGATGATCTATCAAATGATTTTGACACGAACGAGACTGTTAAAAAGTCCACGGTGAAAACACAAGATCGTGGCTTTGATGTAATGTTGATGGAGAATAACATTGATGCAGTAGTAGATGAAGCTATTAGGCAATTTAGGAGCCAAGTGGAGGAAGCTTCCAATTTTGGAAGGAATAATACCAATGAATTTCTCAGTAAAGAAAATTATCATGCCATCTCACCAGCGCAGCAACGCCCAAGACGAGTAAAAAATAATGCGAGCTACGAATTAGCTCAACAATGGGAGATTGACGAAAAAGATCTGGGATTATCATCACCATCAAACAGCTGCTGTACATCTGGTACGAAAAAACGCGTTATGAATAATGCGAGTTATGAGCTAGCTCAACAGTCGGATTATGTAAAAGCCCTTCAATTGACCTCTAAAACCTTTCAGCGTATGGATGCATGCGATGAACTGCATGAAACATTGAATGATGATAAGAATATCGCAATTAATAAGTGCAATGATAATGGCCTTTCATCGGAAATGAGTTATAAATCAGTGGATAACGATCATAGACATGTTTTACAGGATAAGCTACAGCAGCAGCAACAACAGACACAACAACATGAGAATCTACTTGATCAGATAAAAAAAAACTCAGTTCCATTTTCACTTCATGGCGAAATTGGCAACTGTAATAATAGCCATGTCGGCATTATTTCAAATCCAGATGATGAATTAGATTTAGCATGTTTAGAAACAAAATATATTATTGATAATGGACCACATGATGATATAATATTCAATGTGAACGCAAACACGGCGAATAACGATAACAGAAGTAATAGTAGTGAATTGATGTGCAGCAAGCAAATCACAATAAATCGTGATGATTATTTGAATAAATGCATTAACAGTGATAAGATGGCGCTAGTTGTGGATACAAGTGACTTGGATGCGGATGAACAGCGATTAGGTAATATAACAGTGGCGGGGAACCACCAGACAGTCAATGTGTTTGCGGATGAAGGCACCGAGACACAACCAATGACAGTGAATAGCAGTAGCAAAATAGAAGAGGCGGAGAGAGACAGTCATTGGCATTCACATTATACTAGTAACAGTGTTAATGCTTCACCATTGAGTAGTCGTACTGGTAAAGTAATAGTTGCACGCGCGCTTGACGACGGAGCGGGCGATAGGAGTGAAAACAATTACGAAAACTCTAATAGGAAGAGAGAAAAAAATTCAAGGAAGAAAGAGAAGAGAGTTTCGACAGAAGAAGCGGAAGAAGAGGTAGACGCGGACGGAGAAGAGGAAGAAGACGAACCTCGGCAGAGGACCAAGGAGAAGATGGTGCTAATGGAAAAAGACGAGATGAGAGGAAAAAATCATATAATTTGTGAAGGGAATGGTGATACCAGAAGACCATCTCCATCTATGGCAATACCAAGTTCAAGTCGGAGTAATAATGATTTAAAAGTGAGAAAAGATTTAATGATGAGATGTCCAATAAGTGATGTCCCTGATGATACGAAAAAAAAGACCGGCCTCGGTGGATTCTTTCAAAGATTTTCGCGATTAAGATTTAGTGGGCGTTCTAAAACGCCACGTACGGACATGAAAAAAATTCGCAGCGGAAATACTGAGACGCTTGACACAAAATCACAGAATGACAAGCGTAGTTCGAATTCACAACCCACAATTGAATCGAATTATACAATAATACCGTTACATCCGCCGGATGAGGAGACCAAACGAGAAGAAAATATACGACAGCAACAGCAAGAAAGTTTATTTAGAAAAAGTGCCATTTCAAATATTGGAACGAGGCAGCATGACCCATACAAAAATGTTGGGTGAGAATCATAAATACCAAATTTATCTATTACTATTAGTCATTCATTATCATTATTCTTCATTTCACATTAACATACAGAGATATGGACGTGAATGTATTCCTTGTTTACATTCCACGAATGAAGAATTTTTTTCCATTTCTTCATGCCGTTCTCTTGTACATAAACATAAACTTCATTTCATACTGTCACGGAATTAAATATAACTGACGGATTAAATAATTTCTATCCTTCCTCACATGGCTTCTCTTATTTCTCTTGGGTACAAGGAGGTCAATGTAATCGACGCTTTCGTAATGACGGGTATACATATTGTGGAGTGTATACAGTATGGGGCGTCAACCTCCTATGTATGTGAGTAGAGTGAGAGAAAGCTCCCCCATACCATGCGTTGACTTCATATACCGCCTACACAATTACTTATATTCGTACAGTCAATCATTTCATTCAACTGCGCAATAACTTCTTTTTCATGAAAATTTATATTCATTTCTTATCAAATCAGTTTTATTTATATTTTATGGTACAATAGATAAACATATTCATATATTATGCAAGATAAAATATCAAAGTACCATGGGATGTTTTTGTTTGCATACTATTGAGTTCCATGAACACATCGTTTGATTAACTCATCTTCATCATCGCTTCATGCTATCTTATAATTTTATTCATTTTCTCTTTGTTACGCTGCATAATTAATTAAACATTAATTATTGTTATTAATTCATCATATATTTTTTCTCCTAGTGAAAATGGGAGGTCGCCAGCATGCAGCAGTAAACCACCGTTGCCTCCGCTTCATCATCATAGTATGCGCGCGTGTACATCCAGCCCAAGGAACACGTCGTTTTCCGATGGTGGAGGTAGTGTTGGTACGCGCCGGCGCGCGATAACAGATTTGGGAAGCCCGGTTAACATCGAAATGGCGAAAGCTCGCGCGATGCAGCATCATCATCATGACACAATTGTCCAACAAAACGAAAGGCCAATTGGACTACTTGAAACTGACTTAGACGCGGATATTTTGATTACCGGTAACGAGACAGACAGCAGTATAAACGACGGTAATACCACCTCCGGCAAGAAAACTCGGAGTCTTCTCAATCTCAATCATTCCGCTCATCAAGGCCGTGAGAACGTACTGTTGCGTGTACCTCAGTCGCCCGGGCAAATTGGCAGTAGAAACACGAGTGATAAAACTGATCACGCTGTTGTCGTTGGACCAATTAATCATCGACCACACAAATCCATGGAGTTTCTCCTGGACAAAGAAAATTTACATTTTATCAAGGTGAGTCTCAGTATTTCTTATCTATGGTGAGTTGGTGTGAAGTGGGTTAAAAATGCGGTATATCTATTATGCGGCAATGGCCAATCTATGTAGTGTTATGAAAACCATAAATAGATTGCGCACATGAATTGCAATGATCAATAGCAAATAGATCCAATGATATTATGAAAAAATATTCCTAACTTAATCTTTATCACTGTCAAATAAATGATCAAGTACTAACTCTTATACTCATCATTGGTTATTGACTTATATGACGTGGAGTAGTAGCAGAGTAGTTGCGTCGCAAAATCGATACGATAGCAGGGGGCAAGGCCTAGTTCTTGTCGACCGCGCAATTAATATTTTCGAAAGCCATCAATATCAACATTGATATTGAAGTATTGTCATTATGAAAAAATAAATGAATTAATCATGTAAAAAAAGAGTGACAGCTATTCATGTTTATAATTACTTATTTCAGCCGCCGGAGAATGAATTACAGAAGGTGATGGGAGCGGTTCCTGAACGTGTTCCAAGTGAACATGAATTGAGAGTACAGAGATCATTGCAACGTTTGAATGTACCTGATTGGTATAAAAATTCTCCAGCGGCACGTGATGGTTTTAGATTGAAACGGCATTCAGATGCGTCTCAACACGGCGGATGGCGATCGCTCGGTTCGAAAACTACTTCATTATCCTCACTTTCATCGTCTTCCAATTTACGTCAACCGAATTCGACAATGGATTACACAGGTGAGCGAATTTCAATTAAACATTGATTATCAAAGCATTTACTCGATAGATTCAATGCCCATTCAGAACATTATTGAATCGTAGTAAATAGAAAGTAATGATAATGATGATTGCTAATCTTTCTACAGGACCATTGTCGAGCCCGACACCACCACCTGTATTCTCGAGATGGAGTACGAGTCTACTGAATAGTGCTGGCAATATGCCAACGACAAATAATACAAGTTCACCATTTGTTCATCGACAACCGTACCTCGGTTGGCGTTCACAAGAACGTCTCGCCAATCCACGTACTCCAGCTGAACGTTTAGCTCAAGGCATGTTACCCCAACTCGAATCCAAGAAGCAACAACAACAAATTAATCATCAATTGGACGTTAGGAATTCAATAAAAGAAGTAACATCAGCGATAGTTCATTATGTTCAAAGCGGTCAAGAAACGTTAGTTACAAATAATTCACGAAATTTACCTGGTTCACGTGCCAACGACAATGACAACGACAATGACAACGATAACAACAACAACAACAACAATAATATGAACAACGACGATGACGGGATGGACGTGTGTGGGATCAATGACGGTGCGAGATCCACTGGCCCGAGAGGTGAGCACTAAAAATGCCATCACCTTCTCCTGTGCTACAAAAAAAAAATACAAATACAAAAAAAAAATGCAAACAAACAAGCAAAAAAAAATTATATATTTTATACAAAAATATCCACCCAAATACCAACATTACCACAATCAACCAGCCATCATCACCACTATTTTATCCTGCGGTAAAGGTAATTTTTTTTTCTTTTTTTTTGCTGATTATTATTTATTATATTTGAGTCAATTGTTTTTATCACGTGCATCCGCCCTAACCATTTGTATTTATTTATTATTTTATGTAACTGTTAACGTATCATTTTTCATACTAACGACGATGATGATGGCATTCGATGGTCATTGTATCGAAAGAAAATTAATAAATCATTTTGATGTAAATGAAGGAGAAGGTGTGAAGCTGTGCTGGATGGAGAGTTCATTCGTTGGTTCACGTCCGGTTGACTCGCCGGAAACACCCATGAGTTTGGCAACAGACACAGAATGTTGTTGCACAGGTTGTAATGCGACTGGAACAAAATCTTGTAGTTGCGCTGATTATTCGGCAGCATCTGGGCTTTATCTGGATTTAGCACCGAGTGATACAAGTTGCTGTCCATCTCCGTCCACAATTGACAGCCAACAACATCATTCTCATCATCATCATCATCATCGACATGCCCAACAGCAACGTCATTATCGTGGTGAGTTAATGCTCGCCTAGTGGACACTAAATTGTGTTGGTTCATCTCTTCTTTTCTTCTTCTTTATTTTTCTTTCCGTAGTTTTTACAATACAGAAAATAAGAACATCTGATTTAATATACGTTCCGTACAAATGCGTTTCAATAATTATTCATGTGCATTGTTCAATGTGAATGGTTCAATTTTTTCGCTATCGAAATCCAAGGCAACTTAAACAGAAAAATTCGTACTATGGGAGAAGGCAATATGTTTGATTACGTAATGGGTGCTAATACCTAATATAAATACAATGCAACACCAGTGTCGTATTACTTTATATTCATATTATATATTATTTTGTCTTTTCTCTCGCTCTCTCTTTCTTCAATTTCAATATCGATATTCGATATAACTTTTTAGTCAAACGCAGAAAAGTTTTATAATTATGTAATTGTATTGGTTAATTTTTACATTATTTAAAAATGAATTAAAAAAAAAAGGAAAATTAGAATATTGGAATTCGTCGCGTATTATTGTTTATTAGGGGACTGAATACCATTAATTGTTTGGGCTTTAAGAAATATATATGGGTCTATTCTTCAATGATTTCGCTAATAGCTCCATTATACATGTTTTGCATTGATTGTTTGTTATTCATTTTATTATGTAGTCCACAGATCGTTGATAGAATAAATTATTATTCATATCTGTTGTTCATTTTTGTTATATATACATGTATACACTTATTGACTGTTATTTTAATTTTAAATTAAATTTATTTGCTTTTCACGTATTGTCTTTTGATGTAATATTTATGCATAGACACAGACGGTAAGTGATTATTATTTTGCTTTTTCTGTGATTATATGTTCTAAATTTTTGTCTATTCATTCTTCTTAGTGAAGTATGCCATTATCTAGTTGGTGCTTTTATGCTAGTGTCTATAGAATATCCGATAGCGTATTTCACCTACTGTATATATATTCGAATGAATGGCATTAGAATCGTTGGAGAGAGAACGAACAAATGCTGAGAGCAAGGGAGCAATGAGTACTTCTACAACAGTGACAGCAACGACGACTGCTTTTGTTCGAAACAAACCGAGTCCGGGCTCGACAACTTTGGAGGACGTTCTAGATTCATTACTTGGATTGCCATCAGTCTCATCACGAACACCAAGTCCTGGTTCTAAAGTTGGAAAAAGCTGTAGTGATTTGCATCAAGACCTCCAAGGTAGGAGGACTATGTAAGTTGTTTGTTTTTTCCATTATTTTTTCACCTCTACCACAACAATTCTAACACCCAATATTATTTAATATTATTGTGCTTAAATGTTTAGATAGGAATCATATGTGTATCCATCAACTATATAATATCACATTGTGTATTGGTTTGTATTATAAATGTGTGTTACATAGAGTACGCTAAACGAGGAACAGGAGCAATGGTAGATGTTGGTTTGAGAACTATGCAGTGGCTTGAAGCAGTTAATAAACAAACAGAGCATCGAATGCGTCGAAAGAGCGAAGGCAGCAATATAATTGTACCATCAATACGCAGTGGTTTGCCTATGATATGCAATCGTCATGTAACATTTGAGAATACTCGTGCCCAGGCAAACGAGAAATCATTGGTGAAATGTCGTAATAACAAGTGTAATAATGCAGCAAACATTGCAGATGCAAAGCGCTTGTTCAAAAAATGTCCTAATTGCACGTGCTTATATTGCTCAAGGGAATGCAGAAAAGCACATTGGCAACGTCATCGTACAACATGTCTTCATTCGCGTGTTGGTGCACTTTTTCGACAAGTATTATCGTCGGCACAACATGATACATCAACACTACGACATATATCTATTCTGGCAACACAGGGATTTGCAGCACATGGACGTGGTGCCATTTATTGTTTCTTTTCAAGTCCAAAGGCTGCAGAAAAATTTACTAGTAATGGTTTTAAAGATTTGGGCGAACCGATATATGTTCGTTCATCAGATTTATTGCCCAGTGAAATGGGAACTGAATTGTACGGTGAGATAATGGAGTTATGCAAATCGTATGATCCTAATACAAGATTGGTGCTTTATGTGGCCATTTGTGTGGTGAGTAAGGTGCCAAGAACCATGTGTTCAGATGATAGTGGCGTTGTTAAGTATGAACGTCAATTAATTTCACGTTGTGGCAAAATAAAACTTGATGAAAAATATCAAAAGCTAATTTCACCAGGCAAAGATAATAGTGATGTGCCAGAAACTTTGGTATTAAGATCATTGCCACAAATAAATAATGAAAGCGTTGAAGAGAATACAAAAATGAAAGCGCGTGAAATTGGTTTTACCAATATCAAAAGGCAATTAAGATTACGCGGGATATCGCTTAGAAAGCATTTTCCTCAGGTATATAAAAAATTGTGCTCATATGTTGATGGTTCTGTTGATCATTTTGCTCCAGTTACTATTTATCCCAGGGATAAAGTATCGGGAAAGAGTTTTATGTGTATTATTATGCTTGAAGCAGAACCCGAAAGCCTCCAGCTTTTGCCAGCTGATTTATCACGGGTGAAAACTGTCGATATTAGTGTCATTGAACAGGAGTAATTGTATATATGAAGAGAAGATATTAATAAATATAAAATGAGCAAACCAAAGAAGAGAGATAACTAGCGAACTTGATATAGGAAAGTAAAGAAAAAATAAACAAAGTATTCATATATAAATATAGTGAGATTTAGCTTCGTGATACGGAAGAAGAGAAAATTAAACAGCGTTATTTAGTTTTCGGTTATTAAATTATAATTATTGAAATTCCACAATTATCGCCGATTGCTATGGTATTATATATTATTAATTAATAATAAAGTTGATTTATTAGGTTGATAAGATCAGTGCCAAAAATATAATAAAGAGCGAAAAATGCAAGAATGCTATTAATTATGTTTTGATGATGGTATTTGCCCTTTCAAATATTTAAATACAATGAAAATATATGTCATCTATGAAAATTTGAAATAAATCTCAATTCCTATGAGCTACGTTACTATATCATTGCTGATGCTCAATATCATTCGAATTTATCAACAAATAAAACCTCACAAAATCAATCACGTGACCATAGACTTGACTACATTCTTTCATTGAAACTAACCTCAAAATAATATCAAATTTATTTTTCTTTCTCTCTCATTATTACGTGATTATCTCTAATTCTGTCTCACTCCTTCTAGATATTAATGTTACCGACTGAGTCATGAAATATTCCAATTGAAAAATTAAACAAAATTGTGCACATAAACAAGACATTTTTTCCTTTTTGCTTTGTTCCGTAATCTTGAATAAGATACTCCATCAAATTTCATAAACTCCAACAAATTATTGCACCAAATGAATTCCACTAAGTCTCTAATTTTTTCCCGTCTTGTTACAGGCAGCACTGCTTGTTGTTATATAAAAGTAGGGATGAATGGTGCGCATGCTCAATTACTCACACGAGCCAGGTTTTGATGGCGTTCATATAGGTTTTTTCTTTCGTTCAATGCGTTGCACAAACGTTATAGTTTCTTTGATTAATAACATATAAATATATTATTAAATAAATAATAAATAAAGATCACAGATATATTAAATTTCTTGTGATAAAGAATTAAGTGGTCATCCGTCCAACTGATTTTGATGACGTTGCAGACGTGTTTGTTCATGTTATAAACGAATAGAGTTTTAGCCTGTCGTAGGTGTATCGAAAATACATCCAGGGAGACAAAACCATTCACGACATGGAGGGACAAGATGTTGATGGTGGCGATGGGGGTGAGTAATCAATTAATCTTTTCAATTTCACATACATAACCGCATTAACTCAAAATTTTTTTGTCCATTTTATTTCAATCATGAACAATGATTTTTCAATTATTATTTACCAAGGCTACGTAACGTTGCCGTCATGTTTGCAATTATAACCTCACTCTTTCATATTCATACAAAAAAAGAAAAAAAAAATCCAGCTTCAATGAATTCATTTTATATTTCAGGTTCATGGGATAATTCTAGTGGTTGCGAGGAGGAAAGACGACCGAATCAAAAGGAAGGAAAGAAGTCAAATGTCCTGCCATTATGGGGAAATGATAGGACTATGAATTTAAATCCCTTGATATTAACAAACATATTGTCATCACATTATTTCAAAGTGAACCTTTATGAACTTAAAACTTATCATGAAGTTATTGATGAAATTTATTACAAAGTATCACATCTTGAACCGTGGGAAAAAGGCAGTAGGAAAACAGCGGGACAAACGGGCATGTGTGGAGGCGTGAGTATGTTTTTCTAGTACGATACGGATGAAGTAATTTTGTTATCTGCTAATGTAGTTAATGCAGATAGATGAGAGACGTGGGGAGGCAAAAATTTAAGCCTGGTGTATAGACAAGAAAAGCAAAATTCTGTAAATTTTATTGACCCGCCAATGAGGTTTGCATTTCTAATTTTTTGTGTAATATTTTTCTTACAAATATGTAGGTTCAATCATATGAGACTTTCTCTACCGTAATTTGCATTTAATCATTTATAAATTGCAGCATTGCATGCTCATGGTCAGTAGCTTTAACAACGACGCGATAGTGATGTTATCTTTAAAATATGAATGTGGATGTAAATTGAACTTTTCATGCAGGTTCGTGGTGTTGGTGCCGGAGGTATCGTCTCGACGGCTTATTGCCTTCTGTACAAACTCTTCACATTGAGGTTAACTAGGAAGCAATTGAATGGTTTAATCAATCATCCTGATTC
>JAPYZF010000585.1:0-30559 GCA_030523045.1 Meteorus cinctellus | reverse complement strand
CCCCCAACATACTGAAACAGTTCTCTTCAAATCTATATGAGATATTTTTCGGATTGTAATGTCATGCACCAATACCTCTGCATTATTCGATGAAACAATATTTGACTTTATCTATTAGTGGGTGGGTGACAAAGTGTGTTTAAACTGAGTGTAACTAAATGTAATAATAGTGATTTTGCAGTACAGGATTGAGATGATTCGAGATCATAGAAATCAATCTAATAGAAAATATCACAAAAATTTTCAACATCATTACCATAGCTCACATTACTGATTGCAACATATTTTCATGACAAACACGGAGAGAGATGTAAAATTCAAATTTTTCCAGAGACGATGAATAATATGGTAAATATTGTATGTAACTTTCAATAAAATCGGCCAATTACTGGTGTTTTTTTTTTTTTTTCGTCAGCATACCGATACATTGTGATCAAATGTGCTTGAAGTTTAGACATCTGACAGCTATGTTTCAGAATGCATATAGTTTCAGAGTATTTTGTGAAAAAGTGTTCTTTTTTATTTACAAATGCCGGAGATGTCGTCTCGACAATTTAAGTAGTTATAGCGTTCAAGCATCGCCAAGCGCGGACGTTGAACGTTAATATAATTTCTTGTGTTCATTCTTTTGTTCACATTCGTGAAAATATACGATCAAGTGCACGTGAGTATATACCAAATATGAAACATAACGCAAAGTTTTATTGGAATGAAACTAATGTCAGATATTGGATATGCAATTTTTAACTGAATAAATCCTTCGTTGATTAACATTGTATTAATTTCATGTATGTCATCTGATTAGATATAAAATGAAGAAGCGTAATTAGGTAGTCTTAAATAACAGTACGACAAAAACCATGTACTTGTTACTTTATTTCAGTTCTGAAACGAATTTCATCAATACATAGAGTTATGTCGAAGTGCGTACATATAGTCATAATGAAGTCAATGACAGAGTTTAACTGACTTTCATAATTATTACAGATATATATGTGTGCCTGTGTGTTGGAATGTTCAACTGTGTAATTAAAGATCTGCGGAATGATTGGAGGGGGAATTAGCTGCAAAATTACTGGGAAATTTCCCCATACTGTAGGAAGACAATATAATGAATTCTTTTTTGAGGACCCAATGGCATGATGAAATGCTGATGGTTTCATTCACCTGCATGCAATAGTCAATTTCACAGATATTAATAAATCGTCGGGCTTCTGATATTCAATTTTTTGGTGTTTGCTGTTGTGTGGTTTCATCTTTTGTTCTTTAATATATTTGTATGTTTGCTATTGACGCTTTATTTGAATTAGAGGAAGTATATTATCACATTCACATTATTATGCATTAATTTTTCAGACATATTCCTACGACTCCTTGATGATATTGTACATAGTAATGGCATCGACAAGTCACGAATGCATAAATCTCGAGTGTCTTGCAAAATGTTTCATAATTACAATCAAATAAATGTTGAAGCCATCAGCATCATTGGGCAATTGTTTATTTGTTTCGTTTATTTTATAATTTTACTCTAATCTCCACTTGCGTAGACACTCGAGTCGAAGATTATTACATGTTGCTTGTTCCGTCTTGCATTTGAGAAACATTAATATAGAATATATATTTCATTATTATGTAAGTATATTTATAGTATACGTCAGGACACTTATAATCTACAGCAAAATTCAACAGTTGAAAGATATTCTTTTTGTTCGTTACCATATTAACAATCAATGGTTTACTTGGACGTTCATGACAATGCTGTACCCGACAATTGAGCGGATCATTTTCTGTTACACATATATGTTATTGCGAAACCTTAAAATTTTTTAATTTCATTCAAAACAATTTTCTCCGATTTTTGTTTTTATGCATTTTTATCCTTCGTTATTTTCATATGCTCACTTTTTTTGTTGGTGTTTTTTTTTTGTTTTTTTTGGCACACGAAACATTTGTAGCAATGAAAAAAATAACTGATATTAATTGAATACGAAATATTTTTTCATTTGCACATGAATTTAAATTATTTCGTTGCTCATATCATCTCACATCTTCATTTCTTTTTTTTTCATATGCAAAAAAATATATTGTGCGCACGTGTAAATGATTGTATAAAATTTTTTTCACTAAATTGTGAACAGCGGCAAAATTGTTTTGCGTGTTCTTCATACATATAAGTAAACATCGTGTATAAATATAAAGTATGAGATAAAATACAATGTATATCAAAAAGCAAGAAAGTAAATATATATATTATTCACATATCGACTTATATAAATAGGCGATTATCCAGCATGAGCTCCTTGCATACTTTTTTCCCAATCCCTCCACACCATTTCAGCTATGCATTTTTGTATATAGATAGTATCATACTATTGAGAACGGAAGTATAGTGTTACTGTGAATTATTAACTAGATCAAGATTTTCATACATTGAAAATTGACAAATATATATATTTAGTTAACTGTAAAAATCTTTTCTATTTTCATTCAATACCTCATCGATGAGTCATACATTCAATTGAAACTCTGCGATGCTCATTAACGTATTCGAAACCTCATCAAAAATGTTGAATTCACTTCCAATTATTAACTTACAACGGATAAATCAAAAAATGGACTGAATAATCGTTGATAAATAGCACCGTTTCCTTGTTCTTAAAACTAGAGTCCTCAAAAATTCGCATCGCTCATTCGAAAAATGTACAATAATCATTTTTATGATCTTTCCATAATCAGTCTTTCAATCACCAATCACATGTCAATTAATTTATTTACTTATTCTTCTTCGTTTTCTTCCATTTCCGTTCAAATTCAAAGAATTATTTGTCATCTCTTTTCAATATATATATATCTAAATGCAATTAAAGTGAACGAGGACTCTGTAATGTAATGTGCGCAGTCTTCATATAATAAAGATTTCAATCGTATCACGATGGCGACTATTAGAGCGGCCGCCATGGACTCACTCTGCCTTTCAGTCTTGCACTTACTTTTCCAGTCTAAGATTCCTAGCACCATGCATCAGCATTAACATCTCCAATCACCTCCACCGTCATTCAGATTATCGCGAGACAAAATGAATATTGACTTACGAAACAATTAAAGCAGAAATGAATCGTGCATCTACAATTCTCAAATATTTTATGTAATTACTTCATATAATATTTTACAGAAGAGCATGCAATTACTTTCATCATTTTCTTTGACTCTGTCTAAAACGTATTTTATCTATACAAGAGATCTTAAAGAGACATATTAAATCGATCAAAGTAACTTCTTAATATTCTGAAGTGAACATCTCGCAAGTTACACAATATTTGAAGAAGAAACGCACGATGAATTTTAATGAGTTTTTGTGTGTAATGTTATACGGAAGTTTAGCCGAGCTTTGATTTGTGGCCTGGCAATTGGATCGTAAATAAAAAGATTGGATCGTTTCGATGAATGATGAAAGACAGCTTTCCAAAAATATTTCTTTTCGATCATTTTACCATTCAAATGTTGAATATATATATGTACCTAATGTACCGGAAGAGATTTAATTACGCATGAAAAGTTCTGGTATAATTGCCTAACGTTTCCTCATAAGCCTTGTTCATGTGTATATATTTACTTTTATATTGTAAATTATTTTTCGAATTTGAAAAAATGCAAATTTTCATTCGTGATCACACACACACACACACACATGTTCACACGCTCAAACATAATGATATTATGAATATTCAATAGTAAAGCGATTTTTTGGAGAATTTAGCGCAATCCGATAGTTTATATGACGATAAACGAAGCGTACTAATACCGGCGATGTCGTTGCGCAAAAATTGTCTTCAAAACGTATTTCATCTCGCTAATTTTACCGAAGTTATTTTATTGACAATTATTTTTCATACTATCGTTTCTTCGCAACGAAAATTTGCATAATTATTAGGATTAAAACGATGCAACGGTAGTTCAATTGAATAAAATTTTTATATTGCCAAAACTGTCAATATTTCCTGACGTTTTCCCTTGTCTCAATGTGATGATCCTATGATGTAGTCGAATTTGAATATTTTTATCAATATTCATCAGACTATTAATGAGATCATAAGAAAAGGTACTGCACTGAAGTTGGTACACACTACATACAACGTAATACGCTTTGTAGAGATCATTTTTCAAAGACGGCTTCCCACCACATTTCCCGATATTATTATCAAACCTGTGTGACGTTACAATATTTGTGTAAATAGATTTTTCAAGAAAGAATGTAGTAATTTTGAACAGTTCGTTCATTGTCATGAAGTTTGTATGATACATATAACAATTCATCCATGAAATACGCCTAAAATAGTACACAAGTAAACTTTCCTGAACAAAAGTTCCAAGAGTCCATTGAACCAATTATAACTATTGACCTCTTTTTATCCATCTATCTATCTATCTTTCTGATGTGATAAAATTGCCAGCTTGAAATAAACAAAAATGTTTCAATTCTTTCTGTTGGATACATTCGGCCCCCGAAAATTACACGAATGTTGATTTATAATTGTGTCAATATATGTAATGAGAATTCAGGAGCTATGTCATTTTGCGTGATTCCTTTAAGATCAATGACATATTGTAAAACAGATTTTAACTAATTATTTATGATAATTGAATGCCTGATTCTCGAAAATGATAATATGGCTTATTCCTCGAATCTGTCGCTATGCAAGGAAATTACTTAATCTATAGATATATCTACCAATCAGTCATTACCGTAAAAGCACACTCTGCTTGCGAATAGATAAGACATTATCAATCGAGAGTTTAACAAAAAAATATAGAACTTCAACGAAATATTATGAATATCCATTCCATGAGATTGAACCATGCTAGATTTCGAACTGTGATACCGTTGAGATGAAAGGTACCATATTATTTTACAAGAAGTAATTGCTTCGCGAGTATTCATTTAGATATTGCGAAATTCAAGATGAATGATTGTTCATAAGTTGGGTGCTTTGGAACTTTGTGATCTTTCTAACCTCATGTGATTTTAACCTGTATAATTTCTGTTTCAATAATAATGAATTTTACCACGCTCGTCTTATTTTCTGGTGAAATCAGATAATGTATTAATTTTCCGAATGCCTATTAATGAGGAAGATATTGAACTAACTGTGTGTTCGAAGAAGAAATGGATTCACGAAGTTGGAATGGGCAGACTTCCGCCTCACCAAATTTCATAGAAGCCAACGATGTATGCAATCAAACGATTCATGCTTGATACCGATTACTTAATTTATATATTTCATAGCACTATCCGAATCTCGTACTTTTTCTTTGTGTTTTTGTTTCTCTTTTTTGTTTGTTTGTTTTTTTTTTCAGTAGATTGATGACTAGTTCAATTACATGATAATTCTGCCATAAAGTTATTCATCTCTATGTGTCAGCGAAATCACTATTCCCTCTTTTGTCTCTAGCATTTATAATTTTTATTGACGTATTTAGGACGTTTATATTGGTTGCTCGTACGAGCCCATTACTCTCGATCGAGCAACCCTTTCGTTAGTCTGCCACGATACTATCATTTGATGGCGATATGGCAGGAGCATTTACAAGGTTTGATACTGAATCAACACCAGTTTCTGTTGGAGTTATCAACATACCTCGTGGACTAAATGTATCACAATAAAGATTCTCTTTTTTATGAACCCTGCGGACGTGGCTTCGTAAATTATCACGGCGCGCACTTCTATAAGCGCAATGTGGACATAAATGAGGCTTCTCACCAGTATGCATGCGTCGATGTTGAATGAGCTGCAAAAGATCAGTATAAATATTTGGTTAAAAATTTGTTACCAAAACCCGAAGATGCGAAACACTATTTCACATTATTTTGATATTGCAAACGGCATGAATGCAAATGGGAAAACTTCATAACCCCCGTATGAATTTGTGCCAAAAAAAGTGAAAATCCGAGTTCAGGAAGAAAAAAGAACTATCATGTCGGTAACATATGTTACATCTTTTTGCGACATGAATTGCTACAAGTCGTAGAGATGAAACGTATGTTTACCTAGAGATAAAAACGAAAATATTCTTTTTGGACGAGACGAGAATTTTTGATTTTAATCATGCAATTAATAGAAATGTGTTGGCATAAACAAACTTTTTTCAGTTGGACGGTACGAAACACACAGATGTCACAGCAAAAATATCTATCGTCACGATGCCTTCTCATATGTCTGCTTAAATCCACTTCGGATGATTTATCTGCACCGCATACAGCACAACTGACCCGTGTTTCTGGTGCTGTTCCCCTTGCATGCGCCCTCAAATGTCGTTGAAATGCTTTTTCTATGGTGCAAGCGTAGGTACAAAGCGAACATCTGTACTCTTCTCTTTCATATCTTCAACGGAATCGAAAATATAACAATAATTCTTAGAAAACGATTAATCAATTAATACAAGTGATATCATGCAATAAATGAATTTTCTGTACCTATACCTGACGCGCTGTAGAGCCAGTGTTCTTTTTTTGCCTGATGGTACCATATCCTGAGCAACATGGGCCGCAACATGAGATTCTATTTCGCATCTCGATGTGCTAGTAAAGTCACACCCAATTGAAGGACATCTTCGAGAATCTCTTGGGCCGCTTGCATCCAAATTTGATGAAGAAGCTGAATGACAACCAACAATGTGTTTCTTCAATGCCGGTCTTGTTGCAGCGACGGTTTCGCACGAGCTACACGGATAGCCACGATATTTGTCTACAACTGGACTGTTATCTCTGGACCTTGAACGATAATCATTATATCATAAAAAATATACATTAAGATTAGTAATTGATAGATTACAAAACAGTGTAATAGTACTTTTCATTGCACGAGGATTGATCACTCATCTCTGAGTCACTATCTGAGGGTAGCGATGGTACTTCAGTGGCCTCAAGAGCTGCCGTTGCGGCTGAAAGTCTTCCTAGCATAGCAGTATAGGCACCAAGGACCCAACCATTGAGCATTGGATTCATCGTTTCTTCCTGATGATCAAAACATAACTCCATCATTCGAATAATCTCACAATGTTTCATTTTATAATACTCGTCATATCATAAGAAGAGAGTCGCTATGGAATGTTGATCAAGACCAGTTACAAAAAGTTGGTTCATTAACTCTCTGCAAAATGAATGAATGAAAAATTTATTGAGTACAAAACAATACAGTTTACACAATGCAAATTAATCCTGTGACTGCGACAAAGTCTTCCCAAAAATATTCATTACTGCTATGTATTTTGGCGAGAACAATCATAGTAAAAAAACTATTTCATTGAAAAGTTATGGGAACATTTATTTCAATCATGAAGGGATATTTATTTTCGAGCACAATTAACGATGTTTTAGGAAAGAAAGTCATGCGAGTTTAAACACTATCCAAGTGAGTCGAATCACCCAAGTCCAAATCTTGATCAATTTTTAATATAACATTCGGAATCATTATCATTCAAACAATTGAATCACTTTTAGAATATAGTTAATTACTGCGCGGACAATTCAACCAAGAAATATAGACTTGACTCCGTGTAAAATGAATAAATTATGAATGTCATTGCAGAAAACAGATTGATATAGGCTATATTAGGATGTACAAGCGTGTTCTAGTATTTATCGTTTGATATGTAGATGACATGAATAAAATATAATGATAAACTTGGATTTAGACTTCAGAATGTAATTCGAATAAACATAAGATTATATTTTCTTCTCAACAATTGTCATAAGCATGATGATAATTCTATGAAGTTTAACCTTATCAAAGCCGAAGCAAGCTATCGGATCCAATTTGTTGATCAGTAGATTATTATTCCCTGATGACGATTGATGCGAGCTATTTGAGCTCACAGAGTCGCTCTCATCACCGAGATCTTCATTATCATCAGCTCCAAGTGGTGTGTCATTCTATTGTTAAATAATAAGAGATGCGTAATTATGAAAGAACCCTTATACGTATCATCAGTTTAAATAACACTTTTGTAATTGGAAATCTTATATAAATACTTGATTATCATCATTATTATCATCATCATTTTCATCTCTTTCGATGTTGCTTTCAATGTCTTGCGATTTTTCATTTCTATCCAGTGGCATGCCCGAATCATTTCCAACATTATCAGACGTTGATGATGATTTAGCTGTGAGTTCCATGGCTTCGTATGGACCATCTTCGGAATCAACAATTCTGCCCAATTGATTTTGATGATAAAGAGAGTTGAGTGCAAGCGTCGCCCGTGAAAATATTTGTGGTGTTACACCTGGGGGTATTATCGGTTGGTGACGAGAAAGCCGCGGATCGCCCCAGAGTCCACCCGCGGCATGGAATCCCCAAATCCCATATTCCATCTGTGAAGGGAAGAAATTCTTAAAATGTGTGAAATTTCATAGCCCTGTCTGAACGCGTGGACTGAACTAATGATAAAGCGGAGTGGAGGTCCTGAAATACATTAATTTATAACATTACAATAAGTATTCATCACTTTACAAAAGCACTATGTAATGTGTTGTATTATGCTCGTACTGTATAATTAAAAATCACACGATTTTTTGTTTTTACGTCATTCATTTATTCAATCTCGCAAAACCATTTTTATTAACTATTAATAATAATCATAGATTTTAATCTGTTTGAGTACAAATATATATAAACGATCGAAGTTACCGTTTCGGTATCGAGCACGTCAACGTTTAGACCGAAAGGTTGTTTTATCATTTAGAAAGTACTTGGCTAGATCATGATTCGAGGCCCCTTACCATCATCTCATTCTATCCCAATATCATTCCAACATCACGCTTAATCCAACAGATATAATGACAATTTTTTTAAATCTGGCGGACGTGAAATAGTACATTATAACACAAGGGCGTCAAATCTTTTTCTGACGAGTGTGAGTTTGCAGGACGAGCCGAAGGCGAGGACTGCAATCACACTCGTCAGAAAAAGATTTTTCGTACGCGTTTTATACGAAATTTTATATTACGGGGTGCGGAAACGGGGGTCTTGCGTACGCGAAGCGTGCGCTAAATGTCCATTTACGTACCGCGTGATATAAAGGAAATTTAATTATACAAGCAGAGATATCTACATATATATATTTATATATTATATATATGCCCATGTAAAATACCACACATACATAACTATATGACATATTTGAAGAAAAAAAGGGTAAACATGAGTTTTCGTCATTTTCATATCCCATTATCCATCACCAACTCTGTTTCTCTTTCGATCTTTTTCGTATTCTCGTCACCCTGTATTCAACGTGAATCCCAGCCACTGCGTCTGACCCCTTCTCGCAGCCCCCGTGCATCGATTTGTTATTGTTTTTGTGTCTGCGGTTACGAATCGACGGTGGAAATGAATGGTGGGGGAGGGAGTCCGAGGGCTCACAGCGGAGCTTGTGCCGCCCCACGCCAGGGGCTCCCCATTTTACTGGAGACTTGAGAAGCGGATGATGCACGGGGCGGGGAAGGATGTAAATGCGCCTGAAGATATTTCTGTGTGGTGTAAGTTCTATATATACAACATGCAAGAGTACGAAGAGAAGGGCGCACACTAGGATGAGAGTGGGGTAGTAAGGCAAAGGAGATCCATCGGGTTGACAGGTGATAACCAATTGAACCACTGAAGTCACGAATCACTCGCCCGACCGCGTGTCACACACACGTATATATATACATTCAGAAATACATACATGCTCACACAGCCCCCCCCATATATATATATCTTTCACACTCTCACACTCCTGTCAACTACATGATTGCATTTCTCCTATTCAACAGTTTTGATTGAATCACTTTGCGTTTGGTTATGAATAATCGCACGACTGGTGAAGTTTTTTGATCGAGATTGTAAGAAGTCAAACAGAGAAAATTACACAGAATAAAAATTGGGGTGACTGAATATTTACGTGATAACAGTGGGCCGATACCCTCGCGACGCCTCTATCTGGTTACCATTACACTCGGATGTATGAAATGCGCCAACATATACACCATCCCCCCACAATAGCCCTATTTATGATTGGGCAAAATTGCTTTCCATGCGCAGAATAAAATTGTCGAGCGGAAAAATCGTTTGAAATGATATTGACGTAATGTTGGAATTCTATTTTTGGTGAATTAGTATGCCAAATCATCTAATAGCCTTATTCTTTTTACCCCGATTTTTCATCTTCTCCCTTCCATATATCGCACACAATTTAAAATACATTAATATTCGAATCCCAAAACTTCAATGAAAAAAAGATGTGGGATTTTGCGAAAAATGAAATATGGCGATTACGACGGGCATGCGCCATTCCCAGGGTTGTGTGGTAGAAATCCCCCCCTCCATCACCTGCTCAACCACACCACATTTACTAGTATTGTCGCCGTCATGGCTATCGGGACAAGACAAAAATGAACGTTAGCGCGATAGAAAAATACAAGGTAGTGAAAAAGATGTTGTTGCAAGTATGGCCGTGTATCGTCCAATTATAATATCTTTCATAAATTATTATTTTATTATGCATTAACCAATTACCTTCACTTTCAAAACAATGAACCAAAATATTATTTATTCTGAAGAATAAAAATAAGAATCAGAATGACTTGAGTTGCAGATTAATATTCACACATTAATTGCACTTATTGTGTCTGAGCCCTTTTTTAGAATATCGATCTGTACATGTTCCAGATTATTGTGCATTCTGGAAAGAAAATTTATTTTACGTTCTTGCATCATATATTTCATAACGGTACACTATATATAATAATATACACTCACTCTTTTATCAGTTTTTCTGCGACTGGAATCAGTTGTCGGAATTTTTTGAGATTATCATTTGTGGAAATTATCTCCGTACATTGGTCACCCATCACACGACTTATTGAATCCAGTAATTGATTGCATTTTTCGAGTGAATTGTGCATTGCCATTGAGTCTTCGATTGTTTCCGGAGTGATGATATCTTTACATGTCAATTTATCAAAAGACTTTAAATTTAAGTGAATTTTATCTAGTGTTTCTGTTATTTTTGATTGACTTGCAGCTGGAATATTAAATTCGGATGATAAATAATTAATTCACAATGCATAGTATAGATATCAAGCAGATAAAAATGTTTCAATAAATTATTTTACCAAGGAAACTCTGAATTTCTCGAATTTCGCTCTCCAAATATTTCTGAATTTCATTTAAAGGTTCAAGTTCATTTATTCGCATTCTTATTTCATGGAGCTTCATCTCACATTCCTCACTCTTCTTTTCCAAAGATGCTAATTGAGTTAAAATTATTTTTTGCCTTTCTGTTTCTTTTATTTTTATTACATGCTCTGTCATGAGTGTTTGCAGGTATTTGTCGTAGAGTAGTGGCATTTCATTGCTATTCCCTTCAGCTTCATTTCTTCGTGTAATGTCTAATTGTGATGGTTGTGGCATTATTGAAATTCGCCTAGGAGATTGAACACGTCTCACATTGCCTATAAGCATATCAATGATTAACATCCATTACTAATCCATTCAAGTCCCATTTAATCCAGTTTAATATTTTCCAATACCAGTTATTGTCTCAACAGTTGAGGAAGTCTAATTTTCTTATGGCATAACAATTATCTAACAATATTGTCAGTCCACTACCATCACAGAGTAGATATGTCGTGAATTAATTGGCATCACATATTGTATATCAGTAGAAGAAATTCCAACAAAATTTCCTGGACAACTTCGGAATTATGAACAATTTCATTTAAAATCATGATATTTGCATCGAATTCTCACGGGACACGTCATCAATGCTGTTATGTAATAACACATCGGCAATATATAAAAGAAAATATTTGATTTAATGGAAATTTTAAGGTTCTATTGTTTTCACTCTATCTGATTTATGTTATATAATCGCAACTAGTAAGTTTGCTTTATTTCATTTTCCGTGAAAAAATATATATAATATTTTTTCTTTTTTTTTTTTTTTCATCGAAAGACACAGTGAACAATTGATTTTTATCTACTAGATAAACATTGGGTCATTGAACGCTATAGAAATCTTCAAAATATTAGAATTAAAGCGAATAAGGAAGGCAAGCATGATCTTCTTGAGATTACTTATGTGTATTCATTGATCCGACATAGACAATTACGACGTGGAAGATGAACATCAATATTTCATTAGCATGTTGCTATATCATAACAATTTCCTTATTATCATTATACAATTATAGCATTTATTGTTCGATTATTTATGTCAAACAATACGGAAAGGTGAAAGAATTACTCTTTGAACAGTAATAAATCCCCACATCGGAAAAAAATGCAGTCCTGCAAAATAAATTTATTTGATTGCATATTGCAATGTAGAACGGAAGCATTATTAATTTCCTCATATGAAATAGTTATTTGGTGATGTGCTTATGAATTCGGAGTAATGTTTTTGAGTGATGATATATCAGTTTTGATGACAGAAATGAGTCATATTTAATCCGAAGAAGCATTATATCGCTTATATCAAACGGGCATACTGCACTGTGATGCAATTGAAAGTAACAATAATTCATATCAGAGCCCAATCCATGAAAATCAATGTAATTTTTGAGGTCTACAAGAAAGAATGAGAGGAGATACAATATGCCAAAGTTTTTTATTAAGATGAGTTGAAACCGTCGTCTGATAGAAGAAAAAAAAAAACAGTTGCTCGGTAAATAAGAAAATTCATACAAAGAAAAGCCATTGGATATTATCGAAAACAACTCTCATCTCGAAATAATATAGCTATGTGAAATTGATGCAAATAACTGTTATATTTTTAAGTCATGAAATCAATATGAATGTATTTATTTTCAGTCTCATAGAATCGTACGAAAACAATATGAATATATTCGAGATGAAAAATACAAGTTATAAATCTTGCTAATGAATATGAATGGGGCAATATATGTGAGACGAAGAAACAATACTCGCAACGTGGCCAAGATACTATTGAACGTTAGTTAATATCAAATAAGTTCACTTCAAGATACAAGAATATGTCTACAGGATCGATTGTATTTTGCGATATACGAAACTAAATCACCGAACTATCATCAATATTTGTTCCAAATTCTCTTGTTCAACAGAGCTATGTTATGACATAACCATGTCCATGTCACTACCATGGGCTCTACTGTAAATTTTGTGTAATTGATCCTAGCTGATTGACAATGGTAAAACTGTATTGAGCATTTTCAAATTTTGTTGAGTTCAAATGAATGTAATATGATATTTTTGTTGCTGTAACAATAGTCTAATTGAGATTTCTTTGCAATAAATCAACATAGCTCATGTGGCGCAATATCTGAATGTGTATCATATTCGTCAAACGAAACGTGTGCTCATGCAATGAGTCGCTGCATAATTACTTATGCGTATTATAAAAAGTTTCATTACTCTGCCTGAATGAATTCTCGGTAGGTTTTATATTACTCACTTATCTCACATAGATAATAAGTTTTAATGTATTTTGAAACTCGTAGAAAACACAAATCGTTCGCATAATATTTGTATCAGATTGAAAGGAGTCCATTGACAATATGAGATAGATACGTTGATGAAACGAGATGCAAAAAGAGTACTGTTTTCGGACGCCCTAAATTGGTGTGATTTTTTTCCAGACTTTTTAGATTAAAATAAAAGTACCTAGGATGGAGATATCGTTCATAGCCGTCGTACGTCTATTATTCCTCTCTCTTGACGTTCCCGAGGCAGTTCCATGCTCTCCAGTTGCCTTCTCATTCCTGACGTCGAAAAAACCACAATATTAATCAAAGTTACAAAGCGAAACAACATTTTCATTCTACCGTTGAATCCGCCGCATTTGGAGTTGGTTGTTTTTGCGATGAAAACTTGAAGCGATGAATGTTCGGAAAGTAATTGTTATTCAAATTCTAACACTGGCAACTAAAAAATACCAACAAGTTGTGATTGTTTGAAATTGAATTATTGTGTTAGTAAAATATTTATTTTGACATAAAACCAAATCAGCTTTCCACTTCAATCAATTTAAATTTATAAGAAGTAAAGACAAACAAAATTTAGACACTATTGAGTAATATTGCTCTGTCAGTTCTAACCTACAAATGTGTTGTTAGGTGACGTTTGGTGACAGAAGCCGATATTGAAAACGCGATACCAGCCGATACTACCCGAGATTACCCGATAACAGCTGACATTGTTGAGGAGGTGGCCGGACGAAAATAATACGTTTGATTCGATTGAAATGACAATTCCCGTGTTTAATATCATGATTCAACAATCATTTGATTCTAATTATGAATAAACATTCATTCCAGTCGATATTCCCAATGAAACAATATTTTCAAGTGAAAAAATGGAGAATATTGATGAATTTTCATATCGGCGATTTAATTCCAATGATCGCTTGTATACCTCAATCGAATCTTTGAATTAATGCTTCATTGTTTTTCTATAAATGACAACGCAACAATTGAATTCACCGAACTATCAGTTCTTCATGCAAATAATTTGGTGTTTTTCAACGAGCGATAAGATATATTTTACTCCACGTGTGAAAAATCCTAGACTACATGAAGAAACGGCGGAGAACGTAGTTCGGTTATATGACTTTTATATAAAGTAATTGGCTGCTTTTAAATAATTATTTTGTCTTTCTGCCCGTATGACTATAAATGAAAGTTTCATGATATTTATGCTTTGAAAATTGGCAATCAGCAACTCACTCACCGTACAAACCATCTACAATTACATAGATATACACAATATTTATCATATGTAATCGCAACTCATGCACGATTATCCATTAAATTTCAGTTTGAAGGTGCGCGCTGAAATATGGCATGTGATTTCTTGATCGATTTTGATCAGACGTGAAAAAATTGAACCAATCGAAGGGTGCGTTTCTTTACTAAAGTATTCGCCATTCGCCATTCGCCATTCTCCATGACTAGTCGACTAGTCGACAATAGTCGAAAAATGTATATTCCCATCTCTTGAAATATTTCGAGTTCGATTACCTCGAAATATCGAATGCCAAAATTTTCGAGTATTGCCCTTGCCCACTTGTGTACTTCATGAATTATATATATTTATTATATCAACCGTGTCAGTTGGTGTCAGTGATGAGTGAAGAGGAATGGGGGAATTGTATATGTAACCTTTAATACATGTATCACCTCATTAAGTCAATATTTTCTTAAGATCAACATGAACATTGATGAATATTATGAATATCGTATTTAATCAGATGTACTTTTGGATTAACTCGCGATTCAAGTGATCAGAAATTTTATCCTGACGAATTGTGTTGTTAACGATCAGAAAAATGGAAGACAAGGTGTAATTTTGTTCCTTTCTATCAGAATAAACAACAATGATAATCGTCACGTTTTTTTGTTCTCCCCACATATAACCATATCTTATTTTATCACAACATATTTCAATATAATGTCTTGTTATTTTTATGAATTTCCGTCATTAATAACATTTTTTTTTATTTTCAGTATCGAGAAAAAAGAAAAGTGCCTTCCCTGCTAAAAAAAACTCTAGCAGTCGATGAATATTTGACTCAACAATTTTTAAAAACTATCGAGAAATTCGTGCCACTGAGACAATTGAAAGTTCATAATAAAGTTCTAGAGGTGGGTTCAAATTCAACGTATATTCATTCATGTTAGGAAACATTTTTTTGAGCGAGTCATTTATTCTTATCCACGAATTTGTTCAAAGTTATTTGACTTATAGGTCGTTAATTTGTGTCCAATTATGCAATACATATTATCAAAATTCGCCTCGGAATTCCATAAACATTTTTTCTGTAACCATATCAGTTTGTCTGGATTCCTCCCATCTGTTCAACTCAACAATATCTATTTGAATTTCAACGCAATCTACATGGCGGATCCACCAAATTTCCAAATTCCATTTGAACAAATAGTTAGTAGAACCACCGATGAATGGATGAGAACGAATCATCTGCCCAAAGAACAGTGAAATAACGTTCCATAGGGAAGTTAAAAATCAACAGTTATTCATACGTTTACTGATTTGTGAATCAAATTAAAAAGTTATCTCTTTCATTCCGAGAATAATACCAATAGAAAGAATGATCTCATGCATATATACACTTGACGAAATCTCATAACACAGTATTTTCAATGAAAATATTGACAACTGCATATGTCGAACATGGCCTATTCTCAATTTCGCACACCCATACAGATGTCATGGTTCATACAAAAACTTGATCTCGCATTGATTCATTCACAATTTTACTCTACCAAGTAAAGCTCACATACAGTGCCACAGTGTCACTCTTTATGATCGACGAGTCTCATATAATACATGAAAGTTCTCGATCATAAGTGAATGTTTTGGAATATTATTGTCCTCCTATGTTAATTACAGCACACACATTTTTGGAGGTTTGTGAGTCTAATTTTTTATCCACTTATTTTTCTCCCACCAAATGTTCGTTGATAGCTTGATTCTTAGTCGGATGGGCATATTCTATTCAATTCATTGTCTAACGAGAACATCATGGACTATTACTAAAAATAACTTTCAATCAGATTTCAGCACATGGCGTTTTGTGGTTGGCTGGTTGGTTAGCATTCATATGGATTTTGAATAATTCAAAGTTGTATCAGATGCAAGTGAATCTTTATATGGGTAAAGGACTTTTCCTGTGTTGTGTTTCAATCAAAATTGAAATAATATCGGTAAAGTTGTTATACATTAAATTTTCAAATTTCAGGCTTTTTAATTGATATATTCCTGGTTGCTATTATCAAAGCGTTAACTAGACGGCGACGTCCAACGGAGAATGATGATATATTTCAAATGGGTCCAGACAAATATTCATTTCCATCGGGACATGCATCACGATCTGCCTTTATTACATATTTTTTCATAAATTTATGGAGTCTACCTGTCGTTCTAATCCTACCACTTATCGCTTGGTCAACTTGTGTTTGTCTGTCTCGTCTAATGATGAGAAGACACCACCTATTAGATGTTATTGCTGGAATAGTTCTCGGCATCATCGAAGGTATATTCATAGGGCTTATATATTTGGACTATGAAACTTGTGTCGGTTTGATTTCATGGTTGACCGATGAAAAACTCGACGGCGGAGAATATCATGTTTAGTTCATTCATCACTCATGAAATGTTATTTGCTGACATGTTCGAGACACTATAAATGAGTGAAATGGCCAATTTTTTATACAATAGTTTCGAAAAATTCAAGGTATTGTCACATCTGCTTATAACATTGTCATGTTCAGAAAAAATAATGAATGGATTCATTCGACTAAAAAAGTGAGAGTTATCTCCCGAGAATTTCATCAGTAACTATGCATTTGTGAACAAGAATAATGTTACTATGGAAATAGCGTATAAATTGTCATTGAGTTTCGTGAAATATATGCATATCAAAGAACGAGATTGGAGTACATAAAATTTTATTGAATTGTCTGTATTGACTTATATAGAGTGTAATAATTGTTGCATACATATTTTTCACTAGATTATTTTTTTATCGATGTATTTCACCTTTGACCTCTCCCCCTCCTCATAAAATGTTGGTAGATGAAAAACTGTGCTTTTAGATCATCCATCAATAACTAAACTCACAAATATCGATGAAATTAACACTATTCCTACCAGGACCGGTCAAATGACCGTTTTTAAAGCGGTAGGAATAGGTATACGTGAAGTGTCGGTAGGAATAGTGTTAAATCTAGAGCGCTCAATAAATTCACACAACAATCATCGTACCTATTTTCATAGCCCATCGAATGGTATATCTATACCTATTTGTAAGCTACAAATCATATTAGCATTTACGCTGCGCTACTGTGATATGCCGATTGCTCTACACATTACGAAGCCGATTATTAATCTTTCAAGATAAAATTAAATAATAATACAAATCACTAAATAACTCAGTGATCTCATAATGATAAATTCATTAGTTGAATCACATGAGTTGAAGCGAAGTATTTTGAAATAAAACACGAAATATTTTCAATGTTATTAATGATTCTACCACAACGGCGAATGATAAAACTTAAGGTCCAAGTGTCCACTTTGATTGCCAGCTACTTCTTGAGCGCACGATGGCGAAACTTTGATGTTTGACGCTGTTTCATTGTCTTCTGGATGAACGGAATCGTGATGACGATTTTCGATTGACTCTGTTGAAGTTGCCTGAGATGTTGATTCTGATGACGGACGGGGTTCAGAGACGGTGGTTACTTTCGGTATTAAATCGGGTTTGTATTCCACTGAAGCTTCATGGACAAATTCTGGAAGTTGCGGCTCAATCGCTGGTGTTGGAATAGTGGATATCACATTTGTACGTTCTTTTTGTATATCCTCGGAATAAAGGCTCAGTGAACGTGGACGTTCCAATTTTGGACCAGGTGTCGATGGCACATCACTGAAAAGTCAGTCAATAAGGAGAGAAAGCGAACATATGCTCAGTGTATTCATAACCGTACTGAAAGAGCTCTTAGACATTGTGGATTTGGGGATTCAAAAAATGTTGAATTAATAACATAAGCGAATTTATTGCCACACAATCAAGCAGTATTTTAATAAGTATAACAGACAAAGCACACATTTGTAATGATTACAATTCTCGCAACAAAAATATACACAAAAGTAATAAATAAATGAATATTGATACGTATTTTTTATGAAGTCCAAGTGCATATAATTTAACAATAAAACATGTATGGAGCGTTTGGACGTGTAAATACAAGAATAACGAAATCTATTCCAGTTACAGACACAAGGAAACGTCCAACGAAACAGATATACATTCATTCAATATGCGTGCGACTATCTATGTTTGCAACATATAATAATAGTCGTGAAGAAAATAGGCTGATGCTCCAACTTCTCACAACGATTGTGCATTGAAATCATGTACCCTGGGCTTGTGTCGTATTCAACTCATTCGTATATATAGTATCTATACTAAAAGAATGCGTAAAAGCTAGAGAGAAAGTATTTCATTTTTTGGGTGGCTCAACACAATGGAAATAACATGAAAATATTATAAACATACACGTTTCTCTCTCTGCTTTAGTTCTTTACTTACCCAGTGCGTTCAGCTGCGTGACCAAACACTGGAGTATTGTGAATTATCTACGATGGAAAACAGTGGACCATGATTAGTTATTGGACAGTAGTGAGAAGAAATTTGTATTTACATAACTGAAACCAAAAAAACTGTATGCACCTAATTTCAATAAAGAGATGACAAATCATATTCTTCGACATAAATTATTAAAGAGAATAGAACAAGATGTAAAGGAGCAGATGGTATGCACTTTAATGCGTGTAACATGCTATTATCGCTGACTTTCCATGAATAATTGTGAAATAATATGTATTCTCAATTGAACGGTGTAACACTTTTTTTTCGCCAGCATGATTCACGCAACATCTTATATGGGCAATAATATTCGATTATTTTACCCCCTTTTCTCATCAATTATTATGATGTGTGCTTTTATGTATTTGTAAATTAGTTCGTAATAGCTTCTGATAGAAATTTCTCTGCAAGTGAATTTGCTCATAGGAGAAATTCTTGCTGGATTCATCTCTTAGTTAATATTTTCCGGTAAGCATTGTCACAGGTAGTATACATATATATATATACATACTCTCAATTTGGTTGATACATCACTCTTCCGTGACAAAGCTAATCCGTTTTTTTTTATCGTTTCCAATATGAAAAACGGTGTCTAATGGCGCATACAATTTTTTCGTATTAATTACAAGATATATCTTCTCACATTTGCCATCGAACATGGTGGTCTTGTTGCAGCATATCGTCCGTAAGAACTTCGTGGAATTGCCGAATTTAAAGATGAATGCCCATTACTGTGATGACATTTTTTTTTCAATCGTTAACATATAACTCTCTTTTTTTTATATTTCACTATGAATATCATTCCAATTTCTTGCTTACCTTGAAGCAGATGATGGTTTGTTATTGTTATTAATATTATTATGAGAAGAATCTGCTGAACCCCTGGAAGGCAGTGTGTATCTAGTTCGCAAGTCTTGACATTCTGTATGAAAAAAAAAAATAAATAAATAAATAAATAAACGAAATTCGGTATTCCAATTATATTTCATAAACAAAAATGTTCAAAAACACAATAATAATCGGAATAAGTAATAATGTATCGAGAGAGAATTTAAGTGCAAAATGGCATTCTATCTTTGGTCTTTTTCAATCGACGAAATGGATCACTATATAATATTATGAATAACTATTAAAAATGAAAAATATTTTATGATTGCGAATATTCGACATTGCTAATAAGTTTTTTGTTCATTATTCGCCTCTTTCATTTGAGGAATTGAAAAATGTTTTTTATGAGAAAGTAAATCAGATGTAGAAAATAAGATATAATATTCGCCGATTTTCAAAAATGGTATATTATTTACAGATTGATAAATGAGTAAGTAAAAAAATAGGGTCATCATGTTAATATGCGAACATGAACTATACGAATGATATACCTGAATGATATATGCATAAGCTAATTGCAAAAATACTCCAATGTGGCACTATATAGGGTTTCGTCCATGACCGATTGACAACACGAAAACATGCTACACATAAACGACATTGACCGAGATATCTTAAACTCGGTCAAACTTGAATTGCTATCGAAAAGAGGGACATAAAGACCTTCAATTCACAAACTACTAGGGCTAAATATTCTTCCAAATATATATATATATACACATTTTCATCAATTCGTCGTTATTCATTGAATTGGAAAATTTTGCGTCATAATTTATAATAAACAACTTGCCATCATCGAAAAAACCTTGGAAAACGACAAATTTATTATTTTGCGGTATGATCCCTTCAAGCCCATAATGCTTATATAAAAACTGCAGAAACTTCTCCGATGGTCGATCGATGGCCAGTTTCACGGGCCGCATTCGTTCTGCCTAGAACAACAGTAATAAGAATTTACGTAAATGAAATTTAGAAGTAATAAAATATATATACCCAATACGACAGGTTGTGAGTAATAGTCAAATAATTAAATACATTAAATTGAGTGAAATACGGGAAATAGTTTGGAGTTCGTTCCCCAGTTGTTTTATCTTAGCGTGAACGTGTGTGCGTATGTGAGCAAAGTTCCAATGAATTTGTTGTGCATGGGGCCGCAATAAATCTTTATTCAAAATCATTTATATCATGCAATCACCTACCAAATTTTTTGCTATATAACATATGAAGAGATGCTAAATTTGTTAATCAGTCATTTTTGAAGGAACGTCTGATTGATCTGTATCATTGATGATAAATTTTTCATGAAATTCTCGAACATTCCATGATTTTTTACGGATACAAAAATACAGTTAGATTGATTCTCATGTTTTCTATGATTCATAAAGTGATTGGGTATTTTCAACCGTCATATCAAAAATAAGTTGGATGTTGTGTTTCATTTCATTCGCGACGATTCTATGTCAGATACTGTCAATACAAAAAACTATTGGAGGGATACCCGAAGACGTTGAATAATCTTATATTGAATATGATATTATTGGACATTGTAAATAATAGATACATTATTCAATATTCACCATCCTCTTTCGAAGCACTCGGATCATTGTATGCGATTATGAAATAAAATGAAAGAAAAAATTCCGACTAACGAAAACTGACTTGTACTCGAATTTAGTTTTTAAAACGCTTTTAGACGTTCAAGACTACCTACTACATGATCTTATAATTTATCACTCAAATTCATTTTAGATTACTCACTGACCGTGAGCATATGCTGGTACAGATCTTTTCCCAATCCCATTCGTTGTTTGGTTTCGTGAATATAAAAATCGAGGACGCACCGTGGTTGTAGTTGAAACTGAGTGCTAGCTTCGTCAAACATGAACAAGTTCTTCGATCCAGTTTTCAATAGTCCCACAACGCTTCCGAGGCCGCTGCAAAAATATTTTCATCATTATTTACATTGGTTGAGGTACAACTAATTTATAATGCAAATCTGGTGATTGTGTTGTTGTATAAATATTGAAGAAGCTACACATAACGTA
This sequence comes from Meteorus cinctellus, assembly GCA_030523045.1. Taxonomy (NCBI): domain Eukaryota; kingdom Metazoa; phylum Arthropoda; class Insecta; order Hymenoptera; family Braconidae; genus Meteorus; species Meteorus cinctellus. The sequence goes on along the minus strand of JAPYZF010000585.1, from coordinate 8,435 downwards.
GAATTTGAGCATCATGTATAATCGGCATAGTACATGTTCGAAGAAGGCGCCAACATTTTTTCTGAAAAGCTGAAGCTATGGATAAATGCGATTGCTCTTCCGCCATGAGGGAAGTCTAAAAATTTCCAAAATTTCTTTTTAATTTTTGTGATGAGACCACCGTGACACGTCTTATTGGAGGACGCCATGAAGCAAATCAAACGCTTCACGTTGATCTAGTTGTGATATTGCGTCAATAAAAAAATATAATAATTGTCTCATCAGGAACGAGGGAGAATTGCAATATTTACTGCAAGTTTTACAAGAACATCGTTGACGTTTCCAAGATGGTATGAAGGAAGATCTTTGACCAATATCAAATTCTCTCGCAACTTTCATATTTTTTTTAACTAACAGAATTATTGATTTGAAAGAAGTTATGAGAGGAGACAGAAGAAATATTTATATGTTTTACAATTCCAACCGACAGTGAATATTGAAAGTCATTTTATCGGAATCGGCATCGCTTTATTTGAATTTTCGGCTTGTACCACAATAAATTTCACATAAATAGCACTTTTCCTCCTCAAAAGGAACTGATAATACCGTTGACTATCAAACTATTGAATCTTCAGACCGTTTAAATAACATAATTTCAGAAGAAAAAAGGGAAACTACAAAAAAAAATTCATGTCATTTTTTGACAAGTCTGGTAGCGTCACCGCGGAAGTAGAAAAATTTGTATAATTTTCTCATTGGATTACTCACTCGCAAATTATCAAATTCGAAGGTAACAAAGAAATTTTTTCCGTGTTATCCAAATTAGAAATAGAAAATGACGATGATAAATCTCTAAATATAAAAATTGAGAGCACAAATTTCAACAGTCATCTTCGATGAAACTACATTTAAATACATAACGACTAAATAATAGTACGATCAATTATATTGATGAACATTTCATTGAACAATAGAGTGTTCCTCAAATCATCCGATATATTTTGCGATTATTCAGTTTCGCGTTTGGCACTTCTGAATTGCATATCTGGAGCGAAAAATGATTAAAGATTGAATAACTAATACTCATGTAATTCAGATAAGTGATACGATTGACATGTCATTTTTGATGACCATTATAAATTGTGGATGTTCAAAAGGGAGAATATTTCTTCGCTCTGTGATCTAAAACAGGATTGAAGTTCAGCTGAATATTAAGGAATATAAAAATTTTAATTTTTAACCGCATCAAATACATGACTTGATCTTGTGAATAAATGTAATTTGTACAATATTTATCATGAGAAATGATGAATGGATGGGTGAAAAAATCATAATCATTGAGAGAGAGAGAGAGCAAATAATTATTTACCCATTTCCAAAACTGTCAACTAAGAGGTAAACGATGTGATCTGTGTCCCGTAATTTCCTTGCGCTCGTTATTGGTTTGCTGAGTCCTTGAGCACGTGCCGAAGCTTCGCCCATCTCATCCAAGATCCTTGATAACTGCCTTTGGTATTCACTAAAATAAAAGGACGATGTGAAATTCATATGTATTATGGATTAACTTATGTATCAATGTGATGTATGAACTTTCTAGCACATTCATTGAGAATATGATACGCCGAAGTTTGGTAAATTTCACTAAACGAGAATTTCTGTATCAATTCGTTTCAAATTTTTGCGAAAATGTAATATTCTCTGCCGCTTCAAACCACTAGGAATAGCGTATTACATTTTAGAAAAGGAGCAAAGAAGGACAATGGAAAAAATAATGACGTTGCATCTCAATTAAGTGACATAATATTGTTATGTGTTTACTTTTCAAACTCTATTTGCAAATCATAATAATGCCTGTATATTCCCTTGATCATATACTGTTTTGACGCGAGAGAAAAGGAAATACAAATGGAAATACATTCTGGATGTTATCTACAGATTTATTTCGCACGAATAATTTCATTGTTTGATTCTCAAAATATTATAGATACACTTTCTATTATTATCTGAACTCATCTTTCTTACCAAATTGTCGCAAAATTTTTCACCACTTCTATCGTTATTAATAATTTTTTTGAAAGAATAAATATACCAACTCTTCCCATATATGTATGAATTTATATTTTTATATACGCATTTCATTTATGTGTCGCACATTAAATTATAATGTCTGCATATTGGAATAGTCACGCGAAATTATACTCGTATGAAACACTTGTGATAAATCATTTAGGCCGAAATAAAAAGAAAAAAAAAAGTTATTTTACTATGATAAAATTGGAAAAAAATTCATCCATAATTCATTTGATAAAATTATAAGTTTCTCCTTGAGGAATGATGAATATAGTGAAATAAAAATGGATAATTACATAGTAACAACATGAGAACCGTTATAGAACAAACAATGAGGAATGATTCATCTAGTTGAATCGAGGAAAACGGAGCGTAATCGCGGAAACTTTCAACGCGCACTGTGACGCTTTCACAAGCCACTATATACACAATATTATTTCCAAATATAAGTTCATGCTAATCCGTGTATTGTTATTCATCACGGATGATGTGATGTCCGCAACTACACTAAACCTGTTGCAATTCTCATAGTTCTCAATATGTGATATGATAACGGACGTTTCCTCGGGAAGATAGCGAAAGAAGGTTCTCGTCATACGAAAAAAAACATCAGGAAAGGTTTGTTTCATGACGATAAAATTAGTTGAATCTTTGATAAAAAGAGATAATTTGAACGATGATATTGTACGAATTGATTCCACAAGTATATGCGCGATCCCTACTTAGTGACATGGATATATATCCAGGACAATCAATAAAACGGCCATACACATGGTTACTAAGAATATACAAATCTCATATATACATTTTTTGTTTTCGTTGATATAATTATTTATTCATAACATTGTGACCATAAGTAGAATATAGTACTGAATAATATGCCAATTTACAACGGCCTCATTAATCATTTCCTGTCTTCGTTCACTCATATACTTCTTATACAACCGTACATTTATATATGTGTACAATTGTACATATAACAAACTGACTTAGAGATGAGGAAGAAATGGACGAGCGCGTAGGAAGCGTAGGAAGCCACAACGTTCTTCATGCTCGGTCGATTGAGAACTCTCGACGTTTATCCAGCTACTCGATGCGAAAAGACCTTTCTTCTATTTTATTTCTCTTCGCCGGTATACAAATGTAATTGACCTAAAACCATACTGAAAATCTCTTATATTCTTTTGTTTCTAATTTATGAAGAGCCTAAACAACGCTCTTTATGAAAATCTATCATTTCGATTTGTATAAAAAAATATTATTGCACATAATAACGGGCATAACTTTCGTATCGCATATTATGCAGAGTCAAATGTCTGGGATCGATATTTCAAACTACATAATGACGATGATGAGTATGACACGGTTATGAAATATAAGATTATCTAGTGGAACATGATTGTAGTCAAATATATATTTCGGACATTCATTATCTAACAACCTATAGACAATGAAAAGGAGCAGAGAATGAAATATGAGAAACACCGGTGTACCTGTGCCGCCACTCGAGCCAAAGAAAATGATCGAGATTCGATTAATGGATCGGCCAAATCTCTTCCTATATTCGTTGTTACACATCCCTTCCAAATTCGTACGGATTCCAAAATATTATTACGCCATATTTTTACTAACCCTTCATAATTAATGCTGGCTGATTGCTATTGAAAACAGTGTTTACAAACAAATATTTTATTTTCTCGATTTCGTATGTAGAAAGTCCCTTTGTCACACTTATAGTAAATGAGAAGATATTCCGCAATATAATATAAAAGTATATATTCAGCTTGGTCATTTGGGATTTATCAAAGCCATTCTCCGAATTGTGTATTTAATTCATTTTGTTATCATTTCGATAACAATTTCTGAAAAACACCTGTTCTTCCGACTATGTCGATAATATTGACACTGCGATTTTTTTCTATCTTTTTCTTTTGTTTATGGGTGGCATGGCGCACTACGTTACGGCGTTTACCAAACCAAATAATATCCCACAAAAATGTATCAATACACCAACAAGTCTGTGAGATTCTTCCATCGTCATTCATTTTTTTTTCCACAATATTTGTTCACTCTCCGTCAGCCTCCTGACCTTTACCTGCCATTGTAACATTGCTAGTAATGGCTCAATTTTTCAAATGAGCTAATGATTGGATCAATTGACAGGATGGAACGTAAGATTTTATGTTTGTAAGGTAATATTTACAATTGATTTCAATACGAGAGATGAACTTTTGCTCACAAACTCCCATCAATTCAACCACGTAAAATATCAGTGCAATACGAGTGACATAAATCAATGACCTTGTCCTGTATACTTACTATGTATTTTCGTTTCTTATATCTTACTGATCGTATAAAATGAAAAAAAAAAAGGAAAAAAAACATTCAACTATACATATTCTTACTTTAATTCACGTCTGTCGCCTCTAAAGTCCTCTGGTATTAGTGATTGTGTGACCTTGTTGATCTTTCTCGGCAATAGTCTGTTTACATTGAACTTGAAATCCATTTTTCAATGCTGTTATAAGATGTTTTCGAATTGGTTTCTTATATGTTTACACTGTAATTATCGTGAATACGTGATGAAAATTATAAATCGTTTAATTGTAAACAAGCATTCATATAAAGATAACATAATATGAAATAGATACTTGCATTGATTTCTTTGGCTCTTGTCCGTTTAGACTATCATCATATCTTGTTTATCGAATTACTTCCATTCTATCGTTTGAAATAATTCATTGATAAATATCACAAAAATCAAATGTTTAGACGTTTTCAATAATAAAATAATTAAGTGAAATTCCTCCACTGTAATATACACACGATGACCAAATACTCATTAAGTTTTAATCAAATGTTCATTAAATGTAATATCAAATGTGTGTGTAGCGCACCGGCGTATAAACAACCACATGGGCTAGTTCAATCGATACTCTATGTTGAATTGTCAGATGGTGGGACAATGTTAGTGTGAAGTAGGTTGAAGTTAACTCTATACATGCATGAAAATTCAATCTCCAACTTTGTTGTATTACTCTCTTACACACTGAGATGACTTTTATTTTTCGAAATATTTCTCCCAATACAGAAGCAAAATGAAGGATATAACCGCCAACATGTGGGTGTGAATAAGATACACCTTTTTTTCTTTATTTTTTCTTTTTTTTTTCGCAATTCCGATGATTTATTTTGTCCTCACTCGCATCGACAGTTCGCGCCTGATGTGACACGAGTCATATGTTTCGTGTGCGCGTAACTATTTCGAAAATGAGAAGTTGTAATTAATGACAAAGTATATTGCTATAACTGCGGTTGCGCAGATAAATTTCGTGTGACTGACACGAAGATCCGAATATAATATTCATATAAATAAGCAGACACACCTACGAAACTGTTCACGTCAGCTCGCGGCGCAAACTAAATACAATCACACACGGATCGAGTGTTTTATTTTCACAAAAATAGTCGCGACCGCGCGCGCGCTCATGGATTCAACTCTTCTCTCTCCTCAACAGATGCGCATGCGCGCGATTCCAAATATCATCGAGATTTTATATATTCACGTATACACAATCTGTACAAACATGCAACTAGCTTTATATAAGTGTATTGTTTCATGAGATTGTTCAGAGATGGCGCGATCAAAAAATCTTTTCAGTTACAAAACCCACAAGCAATATGTCAACAGCCGGGCAAAATTAGTTATTCAACTAATAACCACAACCAATCGATTGTAAATCATTTACATGTGGATGTAAAATGATTTTCGACATTTAAGAGTTCATCAACGAGTTGTGGGTGAGAAAAAGCAAGGGAACTATGTAGTTAGCCGGTCATATTCGCATCAATAACTCTCAAACGAATTTTTTTCTCCCTTTCGATTGTAAATCGTCTTCAGATGAACGTAAAATGATTTTTAGCATTGAATGAAACTGAAAAAATAAATAGATGTACTGCGGAATTGACCTTATATACATCCTTGACATATTGCTGCGGAGTTAGGCCTAGTGCACACACTTTCCATAATCATAACCATAAGCACTCGACCAATCACGAAGTTCCATTTCGCTTATAGTTATGGCTATGGAAAGTGTGTGTCCCAGGCTTTATGCCTAAATGCGACGCGAGCGTTTGCGGTGGACAAAATTGTAAGTTTTGGCCACATAATTTGCCATAATTTGCCATTGTCAAAAAGTGTTGATTGAACTGTGAACGTAAAAATCTATCTTGTTATGGAGTTTTTGTTTTATCACAAATAAAACATAGAGAAAGCTAAGCCGTATAAAGACCAACATACTCCTCAATATGTTTTATACGGCAAAATGCAAGTTTTTCGCCCTTTTTAAGGACTCCCTCACTAAACCGATCGAGTGTTCGATTGGTTCGAAGCCAGTGCGCAAAATTTGCCGACATCGAGCTGCTGACAGGTTATGTTGTACTGTCACTGTCAAATGGAATCATTCATTTTTTCATTTTAATTCAAGTTTAGAAGTGAAAAACATTCTAGATAGACATTTTTTACGGAACCGTACCCCCGAAATATTGCACTCAATTAATGAAAAAAAACCGACACAACTCAAAAATATATGTTTATTTTCACTTTTGCTCCGCTTTCACTATACGATTGTGGCCAATACTTATACTTTTGCCCGCGAGTGGCGCTAGTAGAGGATCTGCACACAGCCTATTGGGAAATCTGCCGGGGGCGTGGCTTCCCTTAGCGGCAGAAGCAGTTACTACTCTAAGACACATTTTTAAATCAGCTTTCGTACATATCTTTACACGGAAATGTGTATTTACGTCGAATTAAAATCAAATTTAAAAAGAAATTTCGTTAACTGGGAAAATTTCTATTGAAGAAATGTGTGAATTTGTAAGTGCATAGCGTAGTTATGAAAATTTTATTGGTGGTGAAAGTAAACATGATGCAGGACATTTGATTAAATGTGACATACAGCAATCAGATAATGTAATAGAAAAGAAAATTTATTATTGATTGTTTCTTACTTTTTCTCACATTTATTGCGTTATTATAAAATATTTTTGAACGTATCAATAAGAAACTTATAATTATTGATTAAAATTCTATAAATACTTATTTGATGGTATTGTAGCCATTCTTTGTAAAATGCAAAGAACAAAGTCTCTTTGATTTTGTGTGACTTCATTTCCAATTTTGAAGCCTTTATCCAAGCTAATCGACGGTCTACAACTTCATCTTCACCACATTTATTCTTTATAGTCACAAGAAAAGTATTTTCGGAAGGAAAACTATGAAATCGAAGTCCCTACCAGCCTCACTATTGCACCCATACACGCAGCAGAAAGTTTTATTCTTATTCTGTTGTGGAGAAAACTCCATAATCATAAATTTTTATAATTAAACATTAACATTATCACTTTTGGGATAATTAACAGCTTTAAAAATAATTATAAAGTAATTAATATTTTTAAAAAGAATTTGAAAATTTTTCAACTACAGCTCGGGTACAGTGGGTTCCATTAACGCCTGGGCCAGGAATTTCCAATTCGTAAGCACTCTACATATTATTATAGTCATGGGAGATAAATTTTCTACTCTCAGTACAGTCGCATGCATTAATGGCTCACTAAATTTAGCCCCCAGAATTTTGTTTTTTTCAATTTTTGAACTTATATCGTTAGTTCGTCGTTTGTTCTGTATTGTTCACTATGAACATTTGTTTGTTCTTCATTTATTTATTTAAAAAAAATTTATTAAAAATGTGCCTTCAAGTTAGCCCCTCTATCGCAATTTTTAATATATCGTTATCAATACGGGTCATTTAACCTCTGTTTATAATTGTTCATGAATAAAAAACGTTTGTTCTTACTTCAGATCGTTTATTTTTTGTTTAGTTAACATTTTTAATTAGCTGAATATTTGTATTCTAAATTGTGGCGGGATCACCGTCATCAAGGCAAGCCAACATACGGCGACGCAACGACCGAAGCGCCAAAAGATTCCAGTGGCGCGAAGGGAAATCATCGAACACCGCTGTGGCGACGCGCCATAGCTGTGGGGACTCGAGACACGGCCTTCGAACAGAGAAGACATATTCGCCCCACTATTTCCGCTGTACTTTTGATCACCTGTGATATTGATTTAAAATAAATATTTTTATACTTAATCGATATCAATACTTTAATTCTTAGAGGTTGGTAACCCCACAATAACCACAAAATGTTCACACTGCGCATGCGTCAACTTTACGTTCGAACTTTTAACGCGGTCTTTTTGAAAATTATTTACAGTGAGTGTATTATTCGGGTTGCTATTAGACTCCCCACATTTCAAAATGTCACTATGACGAAGATACAAACTCCGATGTGTAACTCGTCGGATTTGTTAAAATTAATTGTGG
>JAPYZF010000584.1:0-30649 GCA_030523045.1 Meteorus cinctellus | reverse complement strand
TCAGTTGAATAAATTTTGACAAGTTGTAATAACAACAATGGGTGTGTTTAGCCAAACTAAACGTTGAGAGGTGTTGACTGTGAACATTTTCTGGTCGGACACGTTTAGTTGAGGTTCGTTTCGATTGGTCGGAAAAATTGTGGTGCCATATTAGTCATTCGGTATACGTGTCATAACCAGGAATTTAATCATCGAAGTTTTCGAATTAATCCTGGCATTTACGCAAGTTTAGTAAAGATAACAAAATCACGAATCGAAGAGTTCACAGTACATGCACTATTCTGGAAATTTATTGAGCAGCATAGAGCATATGGCAGCACCGTCGATTTCAATTTTCAATCGGTAATTGACTCTACAGGAACCTAGTTTGTGTTTTCAGTCGACAGTCGGTAACATCTTACCGACTGTATTTGTGCGATCGATAATGGATTAATCATTTAGAACGACTAAAACATAAATTTTCTCTTCTGAACGACATTTTTGCAATAAGAGAAGCTTTTGTTATCTATATCGAATGAATTTGAAGTTTATTAATTAATTAAACTGTTAAAGACTGAAGAAAATGAACCCCTAACCTCAAATTTATCATCAAACAAACACCATTTTCATATAATTAACATTCAATTGGTTTATAATCAATAACAAACACTGAAAATGATATCAAACTACATCAGAGCTGTGTCATCGACCGTGATTCGGTCGTAAAAATCAATATAATGAATATAAAAACGTAGAGTCAATTTACGTTTCACCAGGGTCAAGTTAAAGCTCATTGGTGGCAATGTACTATAAATTATTTGAATAATTACCTACAATTTTATAATTAACTATTGATTGATTGGTACGATCAATTAGCATATGATTTTTTATATCAACAATCCTACTCTTTATTATGTAAATTAACGTTAAAGTTCAATCTCAAACAATGAATCATTGCTCTATTGTTTTTCTATCATCACCAACATGTTTTATGCATTTCTCATATTTTTTTCTATCAACAACATTTTGTTCTCCTATTTTTCTAGTCTCCCACTCATCATGGAAGACAATTCAAAGTTCTATTTAAGCTCCAGTACATCTGGACAATCCTCAGATGTCCATTGTTGCACAAATCAAATAGTTATTGAAAACAATCAGATAAATAATAAAATCAAAGACAATTTGTCTAGTTCTCATCATGGATAAACGAATGAAAAGATTGGAAAAGATTTCAATGAAAAAATTACGTTGGTATGAACCAGAGACTGAAATAGTTTGGATCCAAGTGGTTATCATAGTGGGACTTCATATTGGTGGTTTATATTATTTCATAACATTTCCATATCTGGAACAGAAATTCTTAATAATATATTGTAGGTATAAAACAATTGAATTGTTTCTATATTAATTGAAATAATATTTAAAAATTTGATTATTAACTTAATTAAATGCTTAGACATATTGTGAATTTAATTATCAATTTAATTCTAGCGATGATACTAATTTACTTGATGAACATGGGAATCACAGCTGGAGTTCATCGACTATGGACACATCGATCATATAAAGCTAAATTACCATTACGAATTTTACTCGCGAGCTTTTATTATGCTGCTGGACACACAAGTATTTATACTTGGGTAAGAGATCATCGTGTTCATCATAAATATACTGATACAGAAGCAGATCCACACAATAGCAATCGTGGCTTTTGGTTTAGTCATATTGGCTGGTTGATGTTGAAAAAAAATGATAAAGTTATCGAATGTAGAAAGGAAATTGATATGACTGATATAAAGCAAGATCGAGTGGTGGAATTTTTTGATAGGTAAATAAATTTGATAATACAAAATAGTTTAATAATAAATTTATTTATGTTTTTGTTGGTTATGTATCTCATGAATTTTTATTTTCAGACATTCTTTGATGATGAGATTATTATTAAACATAATCATACCAACATTTATTCCTGTTTATTACTTCAATCAAGACTTAAAATGGTCATTTATATCTCAAGTATTTTTACGTTATCCTTACGTATTAAATGCTGCATTTATTGTTAATAGTTTTGGTCACACAATTGGTTATCGCACTTATAACAAGTCAGTAAAGAATGTTAATAATTAATAATAATAAGTTTATTATTCAATGAAATAATTTTATTTATTTTAATTTGAAGATCAATACGACCAACGGAAAATACTTTGATTGCATTTATCACATCAGGCGAAGGTTGGCATAATTATCATCATGTTTTTCCATGGGATTATCGAGCAGCTGAATTTAAAAGTATTTTTTTAAATTCAACAACATTTGTGATTGATTTATTTGCTAAAATAGGATGGGCTTATGATTTAAAATATGCAACGTCTGTTCATATTAAAAATGTTGTTAATAAACGTGGTGATGGTACGCATTATACAATTCGTGAATTAACGGTAGATAAGTAATAAATTCTTGATATTGTTTTATGTTAAATGGACAGATTTAGTTCAATTGAAATAAGAGTTATTGTTATAAATAAATATTTAGATTAATTTTGTATTTATCAATCGTTGTATTAATGTTTTTGTATATTAAATTTGTTATTTTAATTCTAATTAATTGAATTGAAGAATATTTAATATATTTTTTCCTTTTGTAGAGGATAGATAATTAGTGAATTCATTTTTTTGACGATTTCGAGTGTTTTAATGAATATAAATGAACAAGTGTTTCAATAATTGTGATAATAGATATTGATAAGAGGAGTTTGTTCAAATAGTAATGTCTGAGGATGAAATTTTAGATGAATTTATTGAGTTAAAATTATTGTTTCATAACCTCAAACATTTAAGAACTCAATTTATAATTTAATAATTATTCAAAGACAATTTGTGTGATAAAATTATTCACAATTTGTTTGTAAATTGAAATAATTAATAACAATTTGTGCTAATTTAATTCTAATTTGCAAAATTAATGCGAACAAAATGCAAATAATTAATTAAATAAATTCAATTGTTCAATTTGATCGATATAAAATATAAAAATGAACGTAATTTTAATAATTAATAAATATTCTACAAACTTTTTATATTTATTCTTAATATAAATTCAATGATAAAAGTTCATTTTTCACCTGAACTAACACCTGAAATTTAGACCTGAAATTATCATAATTTTGAAATGATAATACAAAAAAATAAGAGAAAATAACTGAGATGATTATGAATTTGTGCAAAACCAATAAGATTTTAATACTAAAAATTTATTCTCAGTTTAATTTAATTTATTCTTTATTATTTCTTTTCTTTTCTGTTCTGTTCTTTCATTTTAATCTTCAGATAAAATTATTTGTTTTAGAATTGATGAATAATTGAACAATACAAATTAAACAAAGCCTTCATATAAATAGTGACGAATTTATTGGATAAAATTCAGTTGATGAGAAAATTTGAAATCCTTATTCAATTATAACCTAAAAACGAAATGAATTTATTTGTTAAAATTTTTCATTTTATAATTTTATTGCCATTATTTACAGCTGAACAACCAGAATATACATTAACAATAAAAGATGAAGATGGAATTAAAACTGAATTAAAATGGAAAAAAACAGAACAATTTTTAGCAAATAAAAATTTGCCAATTTTTGGGATATCTTTAAATGGAATTATAACCAAAAATAACGAAGTTTGTAACATAAAATGATGAACAAATTAATAATTAATCGCATTAACAATTAATTACTTGTTTATTGTTTATTGTTAGATAATGGATGAAATTGGCGACTTTGAGAGTTATTATGATCTTAATAAATCATCTGCTGTTATATTTCTTAAGAAAACCAATCGATTTGTAAGTATTTACATCTAATCAACTTTGTTTTTAAAATAATTCAATTTAATTAATTAAAAATATCTTTTGTCTTTCAGTTTGGAGTTATCAATACGAAATATTTAATTATTGGTTTACCAATTAGAAAAATAGATCAAGTTCATGTAATTGGAAAAAGCAAACACGTAATTTACAATCCAAATGGATTAAATAAACAATCGAATGTTCCTACATCACAAGATGAAACTTCTACAGTTGTAGATAAACGACAATTGGGTGAATATTTTTGATAATTAATTGAATTAGATTAACATTTTGGTTATAAATGTTAAGTTTTGATAGAATTTAACAAATTTTGTACATATTTTGTTGTTATATTCATTTAATTCATCGATTTTTTCCATATTTTTGATTCATTCTGAATTATTGTTGGTTATGTTTGTTTTTTTTTATTAAAATTAACTAATGAAATAGTCTTTCCTCATATTTTTGGTTCATTCTGAATTATTGTTGGTTATGTTCGTTTATTTTTATTAAAATTAATCAAAGAAATCATTAAATAATGTCAGAGGAAACATTCAATCCGGATTTACCATCAACTTCTCATGGCGATTCTCATTTATCCCATGGAAAACGTCCACGACCGAATGAAATTGGTGAGTTTTATGTTTAAATTCAACTGTTTATTATTTATATTGAATTTATTCACTAAAGTTTAAGATATAAATGTGTAGAATTGTTTTGTTTGTTCAATTTTAAGTTCAATATTTTATTTATGATGCAGTTGATGATGGTAAAACAGTTCATGGAGGTGTTTTGAGGAAATTTTTGAGCAGTCCTGCGAAAACTTTTGATAATGAATATTTAAATGAAGGAAATTTGTTAAAAACAATGCTAGAACGTCCCAGTTTGTCCAAGAATTTTCCTGCAAATCCTGGTACACAACAGAATTGTAGGTTATGAATCATTATTTAATTTAATATTAGATAAATAATTATTTGTTAATTGTTAAACTTTGAGATGGATTTTAATTTTCTTAATGTTCGTAGTGAATTCAGGAAGTTCTAAAGATCCTTCTGATGCAAACCGATTACTGAAATTATTATTACAATCACCATGTGTACCACCAAAAGGTAAGTTAACTATTAATTCAAATCATTTTACAGTAAACATTAAATTTTAATTGATAAATTTGTTTAATCTCCAGCTGCGAAGAAAAAACATCTTGGAAATTTCTATCCAGAAATTTTGCTCTTTGTGTCTTATGACATTGTAAAATTATTGTAAGTAAAGAATTATTTGAACCGTTGAAAAAATTTGCAAACATCTGAATTTGTAGGTTATAAATAAATAATTTAATTTTTGCAGTGATGATCTTCGTGTATCCAGTGGTTATTCACGTGATCACGTGATGTATCTGATAATTTATATGAACGCAGTTGGAATGTTGTTTGAAAAATTAAAAAACAATGTCAACATAAAGATAAATATTGCAGCGATTTTATTCGAAAATGTAAATTTTAATTTTAGCCATAACATTTCATCAATATTTTTCCAACTCTTTTTATTCTATTCAATTAATATTTGTCCTTTCTTTTGTTTAGGAAGAGAATGCATTTCCTTTTTCGAATGGAAAATTTATAAATAATCAACTTATCTCACCAAATGGCGATTTGGTATTGAATTCAATTGTAAAATATATCAATAACAAAAGAGAAGACATCCAAATGCATAGACAAATATTTACTGAAGACGCTTTTGACTTTTTCCTCTATTTAACAACGTAAATAAATAAACAAACAAATTTATTCCATTCAAATCACAATAAATAATGAAACATTGACAATTAATAATAAAAAATGTTTCAGATTTGACGGAGCAACGCAAGAAATCGATGGTGAAAGTTATAAACAAAATTCCTACCACGGTAGAAAAATTATTAATTAATATAATTATGAAATACAGAAATGAATGTTTATTAATGTTCATTAAATTTCTACAGGTTTAGCCACAGAATCTTTTGATATTACGGAACAGAGATCAGATTTCCGTTATTTAAGAATGGACGTAAAAATTCTTGGTGCTGCAGTAGAAAATTCAAATACTTTACAAAGTTATGTCGATGTTGCACGAGAATTAGCTCACTTGTGAGTATTTATTAACAAACAATTCAATTTAATTTCCCCTCCTTTCCCATTTTCAGACTATAAACAAATCTCCAACATAAAATAAATATCAAACCCAATTATTTATCAATTTTTATGACAAAATAGAATGGGAACTAATGGAGATTATTTCCAATCCGATACAATAATGGGTAACAAAGATCTCGCATTACGTCATCAATTTATTAATTGTTTAAAATGGAGTGAACAAAGTGAGGAAAGTTTCCGAAAATATTTTAGGTATGTAAAAAATTATTGATCGTTTCTTCTGTTTAACTCTGAAGAAGTTGATAATTAACGATAAATAATCAGAATTTTCTTTTGTTAACAGTGGAAATACCAATCGATGTTATTTATTGAACAAACCTCGATCTCTGCATGAATATGGTGTGCCAGTGAAGACTTTATGGCCAATTTTCCAGTGTGATTGTTATGCGCTTCAGATCTCACAAGAGGTTAGGAATTTGTTTCTGTATCACATTGTTATATTTATTGACTTATTTAATCAATTAACTATTTGTTCATTCATTAATCCATTGTTTATTGAATTTATCACACGACTTTGTTTATTTCAGGAACGATTTATGTTAAATCCATATCGTAGTAGTAGAATTTGTATGACGCAATTGCCATGTATCGATCCAACAATTTTAATGCCATCTACAAGTAGACATTCAATAATGCAACATTATTTAATGGCGAGACCAGTTCCATTACCATTGGATGGTACACCATGTGATGTCAATAAAGTGTGTGCGCTAATAAATCAACTCATATCTATCAATTATTGTAATTTCAGTGATTTTAAATATTGTTTGTTAATAATTTTTGTATAATTTCAGGTCTGCTGGCAGCGAGAATGTGTTGCAGCGCCACAAGAAATTATAGCAATTTAAAGTAATGAAGGAAAGAACATGAGAAGATTGCGCGAAATTATTTGAAAATGCTCAATAGAAACTCAACAGATAACACCACATGTTCATTTACCATATGAGCATCAATATATATTTAGAGTTTTCGTCATTACCGACTGTAGATAATGCAAATTAACGAATTAACTAACAAACATGGCCGAACGTAAAATCAATACTACGAAGTAACATTAAACACCCACAAACACATTCACACACTCGACATAATAAATACAACACAGAAGAAATCAATTTCTTCTCAAGTTTAACATTATTATGGTGTTACTGATGAACTGCAATATCATTCTTCGAATAAATCTAAAATACAATTCAAATAATATTATTAATCAATTCTAAAAATAAATTTTGAACGTGTTGAATAAATATTTCATTATATTTCTTACGAAATCGACATATAAACACAACTAATATCAAAAATTCGACAGAGTGAATTATTCAGTGAAAATTTTCGTTTGTTCGTGTCTCTGTTGTATCATATTCATTCGATAATGATAAATTGCATTTGTGAGTGAGTTAAATACATACAAATTGAATTATATCGCCTTATATTACAAGATCAAATGCTGTTAAACAATAAATACAAAGTACATATCATGTACAAGAGATTTGTTTATTATATCGTGTTATGAGAACAATAATTTATTCATAAACATAAATATTCATGTGAAATTCGTATAAAGAACGAGACTGATAATTAATAATGTTGATATATTCAATTGTTTCCCCATTGTTGATCATTAATTGATACAATAAATGATAATTGTCCAACGACAATTCATTAAAGGTTTGTGATTGGCTACTGATGACAAATCTGATTGGATAAAGAGTTGAAAATCGATGGGAATTGGTGAACAATTTTGGTTCTGAACTGATGAACAAAGTTCTGAGCTAAAAGAAACTGCAGATAATTATGATTGGTTGATCAATGATTTTGATTGGACGAAGCGAAAGTCAGAGCCAATGAGATGCTTTAAAGACAAAAATTGATTGGATATATTTAAATAATGATGAGAAATCAACAAAAACGAAATTATTAATTCAATTTAACAGAAAGGAATAAACAAATAACAACTGGAAATAAATAAATAGATGATTGAAAGAAAAATTAGAGAAATTATTCTCTGAAATTTGATAATTCATTGAATGTCCTAACAATAATATGGACTTCTTTCTCATGCTCATTTTGGCTGTGATTATATTTATATGCGGTGTAATATGTACATTGTTTGTCGAATTTTTTATATTGAAAAAGTATTTGGAAACTGGTCCAATAGCAGAACCACCAGACAAACCATCTTTGTATGGAAAAGCGATATTACCTGATGAATTATTGAATGAAATAAAAGATGATAAGAAAAATTTTGTTAATTCATCGCCACGTATGCAACAAACATTTTCACAAGGAAATGAAAATTTAGCGATCAATTTAACCCTACAATTTCTATTCAATGAACTGAAAAATGCTGAACGTGTACGTTTGTGGTTATATAGAAAATTGAATAATGAATTCAAAGAATTATTAACACAAACAACTACTGGACGTTTGTTCGACAGTGTACAGGTGAGAATTATTAACAAAATTTCCAAGAGCTTCACAGTCTATGTTCATAGCTAGATCACACATCCTTCATCAACTAAAACAATTCATTCAATCCATTTCCTTTTCCAGTTGAGAGATCTAAATCTTGGAACTCAATTTCCAACGATAAAAGGACTTGAAGTTGCTGATGCGGTGATTGATCGTGATACAGGACTATTAGAAACCTTGGATTTATCATTGGATTTACATTATTCAGGAAATTTTCAATTATCAATTGATGTAAGAATGTTGTTAGGTAAAACAGCATATTTATCACTGCAAGTAAAACGAATAACTGGAAAAGCACGTTTACAATTCACTCGTATACCATATACACACTGGTCATTGAGCTTTTACAATGAACCGATAATGGAATTGGAAGTTCAATCGCAATTCCAAGGACGTCAACTCCAACCTCAAATTGTTTCATTAATAATTGGACAAATAAGACGTGCAATAAGACGAAAACATACATTGCCACGTTATAAAATGCGATATAAACCATTTTTCCGTAGATTAAATGATGAAGATATTGATTTGTCTGAAGTGAGTTGATATTTCAACATTTAATTACAATTTAATGCAACAATTCAAACATAACCTATAAAAACTATTGTTGTTTCAGGTTGCAAGCTTTCAATTAACACCTGGCTTACTTGATGTTGTATTAATAGAAGTAGCACGACTAAATTTGAGCCAATACAACTTTCCATGCGATGATACATCACAAATTGAAATTTATTGCACAATAAATGTCGATACAACGCCATGGGTTTATTTAATTCAATATAACGGCGTGCCGTACATGATTTTAGATTTAATAATAAGCAAAACAAATTCACATCAATTTGGTGTTGTATTTAAGCAAGAAATAATTCCTGAAATCGGACAAAATTGTGTTATTGTTGAAACAATTGTCTCAGGTAGTCCAGCATCAATAGCTGAAATGCGTAAAGGTGATATTTTAGTTGCAGTTGATGGTAAAAAGATAACCAGCATGAATCAAGTTGGTAAAATAGTTAAAAATGCTGCTCAACGACGTTTTATTATTCGTGTTGAGAGAAAATACAGTAAAATTGATAATGATAAACATCAATTAATTGACAAAACGTATTTGAATGTTGATAAAAAATTACGAAATGATTCAGTTTGTTCAAAGGACATTGAAGATCATGGTAAATTAATTAAACATGATACGCAATATAAATATTCTGATTTAAAGGATCAGTACGATAATGATTCAGTGACATCAACACCAGAACGTGGTGATAGTGGAATTAAATTGTTTCGTCGACGTAAATCAAGTATCCAAGTCAATGATGATTATTCACAGCAATTTAATGAAACATTGTCACGTAGAATTTCAACAATTTCTATTAATTCATCAGCATCAAGCACTGGACCGATTACAAATGAAGATTCATTATTACCAAGTTTGAATGATATTTATTCAATGACAAAAGAAATGAATTTTGCATCGTCAATATTGTTTGATGAGTCACGAACATTTCGAATTGATTCAGAACTTCAATATTTAAATATTGGCGTTTGGGCAAAACATCGCTCTGGTGAATTTACACCAAAAATTTTGGGTTATATTAATGCACCAGTTAAACTTATTCTTGCCCAGTGTTCTACTTCAACAACTGGACATTATTTAAAGTTACATCCACTGTTACCACCTGATACAGGTAAATTATAGTTTGATTATGTTTAGATTGTGTATTGAATGATTTGGAAGATTTTGAGGTTATTTTTCATGGATTTTCATTTTTTTTCAAGCTTCTTTTGCAAATCTTAATTCAAAATTGCATGGATACTCTGGCTTCGATCCAAGTTTATGCTACGGTGACATATTACTCTCTTACGGATGGATATCAACGAATGGGAACCGTCGGAATACCAGTAGTGATTTAAAAAAAAATGAAACAGAAACAACAAATAAAAATATAATGCCAAATGTTATTAGCAGTGATGTTGGAGACAAAAAACATCATGATTTTATTCGGACTCATTTTCACAGAGCAACTCACTGCGATTTCTGTTCAAAAAAGGTATAAATAAACAAAATAAATATAAGAATTTAATAACAGTAAATTCTTGATTTAATAGAATCAAAACTTTCATTTTTGTTCATCATTTAGTCTTATCTTTGGGGTTTTCTTTGATTTATATTTTTTTTATGTCATTACAGATATGGCTAAAGGATGCGGTACAATGTCGTGATTGTGGTATGGTGTGTCATAAAAAATGTGAGACACGTTGTCAATCATCAGGAGTTTGTGGCGCAGAAAGTTTAACAAATTTGGCATTTGAAGCTGATGAAATAGAAACAAATTCTACAGCAAATTCAAGTGGTGGTGGTGAAGTTGGACCTGAAATATCATTCACAAGTTGCGAAGAAAATGTTCAGGTACTGAACGCATAGTACAAACACTTCCATTAATTAATTTAATTGATTTAAATATTAATCAAATGATTAACAAAAGCAGCTATAGAAAAACGTACGAAAAGAGAAAAAAGAATTTGAAATATTGGGAGAATTTATACAAATTTTTTAACAATATAGACAAATATTTATTCATTTAACTATTCAATTTGATTTATTTATTTATTTATTTAAATGAAATTTGTTTTTGATATTTAATTGTTAAATTCATTCCAATATTTTGGCTTTCTTTTTTTAACTTCATTTGTCCAATTAATTAAATAACAATTGAATGTAAAAATAAGAGATAATTACATTCGTATTTGTGTGTAGATAAAATATATAAAATAACAAAAAAGAAAACGATAATAAAATTGTCATTAAATAATTTTAATGACAAACAAAACAAGAAAATAGAAACAAAAAACTTATGAAACACAACGAAAATAAAATTTTCTAATAGAAAAATAAAACAAACAAAAAACTAAATTCAACTTGTAAAGAAATAAATTATTTTAGTGAATTTAAAATAGTTGAATGATAAATATTTATTAATTATCATTTTTAAATTAATTCTGTAGTAAATATTGTTAAGTGTGCGTCATTATTATTTATTCAATAATTCATAAAATTCAAGAAAGTATTTTCAACGTTCAATTCATCTTTTATTGTTGCTTTTCATTCTTTTATATAATTTCTTTTTTCACCAGTTGATTTTCATTGTTTTAATTTAATTTAATCTGTTAAAAATGAATGTTACGATGAATTATTAACGTAAATGGACAACTGTGTGTGTGATCGATTAATCAGGGGATGATGGCAGTGAAGGCCAGTATTGCTAATACACTACTGGGTCTGAAAAAAGCTGGAAGCACCAGCTGCTTGGCACCACCAACATCTGGTGGAAATTTAGGATTGTCAAGGAGTCTTCCACCAAGTCCATCATCATCAAGAAAGGTAGATGAACAGTTGTTTAACCTATCTTTCATATTTCAATCCAATTTTATCTCTAATCTTCTTCCCTATTCATTAATCTGTAAATATTTAATTTATTAACTCTGCTTTGATGAACATTTCAATGATTTCGATATTTTTTTGAGGTTATAAATGATATCATTGAATGAATGTGCCTTTGTTAATATTTGTGATAGTAAAAATAAATAAAAATGCAACAATAACAATATTGAACAAACAAAAGATTACAAAATATGAAAAACAGAATTCACTTGTTGGCGGTGGACTTGGTATAAGTCCGGATTTATTGGAAGGAGCTGAACATTCAGTTGCAACACATTTAATTGCTGGTGAATTTGATGATGGTTTGATGTCACGAGCTAAAGAAACTGGAAAGTTTTTATACAACACTTTAAGTCCAAATGAACGTGTTGATAAAATTAATTTTATGGTGAGTTATAAACAAAAGAATAATTCACAAATTGGAAAAGATGATTTAATAATTAACAAATTAAATTTAAATACACAGATGGGAAGATTGAAGACTGCATTAGACGCTGAAACTACCTCAAGATTGGAATTAACAAAGATGAGTGATAATGATAATGGAAAATTAATAGCACAGAGTGATTTACGTGTGCAAGCATTGAGTGTTTTATTATTGCACTATTGTGCAGGTTTGCAACACGCACAGGAACATTTAGAACGGCCTCAATCAAATGGAGATTAATTTAAACATAAATAAATTAAATAATCAATTGGATGAATAGACAAAAAAAGAAAAAATGCCAGTAAATATTAATAATATTAACCATTTAATTGATTGATCAATTAATTCATTGACTAATCAGCGAAATAATTATTTTCTATGCTTAAATTATTGGCAAAATTTATTATTAACTATTTAAAATCTAAACAGTCAATATTTATTGTAATGAATAATATATTAATGATGATGATAAGAAATGGTTTGAGTGAAACAAGAATGAAACAATTAAAATATTTGCTCATGTTTTGATCAAGCTATTGAAATATTTTTTGTGCAATTTTAATCACAAATTCACTTTACACACCAAATGTATCCTTTGTTGTTTATTCGCACATTTGTGAATTTTTAATATGAAAATATATTAGATGAATTGATTAGAGAAATAAATGATGAAATGAATAAAATGTTGTGTGGAAATTTATTTGTTATTGAGAGTTTATCATAGAAAAATTTTGTCCTACATACAAAATTCAATACCTAACCAAAAAGGCACAAAAAACCGGACAAAGACGAACAAAACAAAGAAATTATTGGCAACCAAGTAAATTCTCTTCCATTTCTAATTGGCAACTCTCCAATTATCTACTCAACACCAAAACCAAACGAAATAAAAGAAAATTAACAATCAAATTACACAAGAAAACTTAACCTAACAAAAAAATCCAAATAAAATCATAACAAATTTAATTTTCCCGCCCACTCATTCCATAAATCCTCACCAATGAAACACACGAAAATAATACAACGTAAAACCATAAAAAATAATCCAAATAAAAATGTCCGATTGAATTTTATTTCATTGCACTCATATACGCGGCCGTTGAAATATTCCAAGAAATTTTTTAAAAATAAAACACAAAGTACAAAGGAGAGCCAAATAAATACGCACATGAAGTTCTCCACTTATACATGGAAGAAAAAAAAAGAGAAAAAAAGCAAGAAAATGTCTCTACAACTACGTCGTTATTAAACATATAAAGCGTAGCCAAGGTTTTTCCAATTTCAAAGCGGAAATTCAATCTCGCACGTCATTACATTTTTCTCCTCCATTTTTTTTTCTTTTTCTTCGTTCGTTATTTATTCGTTTTCATTTATTTTATATTCTATTAACGAATATCTGTTGGACAGAGAGTAAAATATGTATGAACATGAACAAACAAAAATATTTGATCCATTCAATGAATGTGTTGGATACGAATTGTTCAATGTTTCATGTTTGTTTATTTGTATGAACATTTTTTTAATTTAACAATATATATTGAAGCAACATGTACATGTACAAAAGCCAAGTAATGAACAAGTAAAAGTCATGGGGGATTTTGCACTCTGTCAATTCTATTTTCATTTTCATGAAAGATATCACACGCGCAGTATTCTCTGGCATTAATCCAAAAATATAATGTATATACCTTTGGAACTGTGCGTGAGATATGTTTGTGTATTTATTTATCATGTTCGTGTGGATATTTTGATATTTTTAAATATTTTATTACGTATTGGGAGGTTTCTACTAATATTGTTCGAATTCGGCGAACTTCAGTTGATGGGAATTGGTTGAGAAGTTTCCAACCTAAAAAAACATTACCTAACCTCAATTAATAAAAATCTAACCATAATTAATTTTTCCTCATTATTTCCAATTCATAGAATATAAATAATCGTGCGTTATTATTCCCACGTGGAGTTGACGCACACAACGGCGCTTGGCAGTCTACAGTTGTTTTCAAACAAAGACCTAAAGACGCGTGAACGAGTGCGCGGGGCTACCAACGCACGAAAAAAAAAAATGTCTCAGCCAATAATTGTATATAACTACAACAGGGGCTTCCCCGAGTGGGAGAATACCAACAAACGAAAGGCTTAAATAGCAGTTGTTTCAATTGATTCAGAAGCAGTGCCAAGAAGTGATTCTCTTACGAAGTGTACGGAGATATCGGAGTCTCGGTAGCTTCCTCGTTTTATTATTTACATTTGTACATGCATCCATAAATTGTTGGCCGCTTTTTATTTCAATTGTGCACGGTGAAAGTTCCATCGTTAATTCTTCACGTGGGAAACTGTTCTTTAGAATTACTCAAGCGGATGTAGCAATTGTGAATGCAGAGCCATTGGCATCAATAATTTGTTATTTATTTACCATAAATAACAATTGTTTTGGCGAATAATTGTCAACAGTTTAATTTTCGATTTATCTGGAAATTCATTTTGCTATCTATTAAAATGAAACCACCGGCGTATAATTCTGAAGCAGTTCAGCAAATTTCACAGGAAGAAGGTGAAAGAAATGTTGCTACTGCAGTGTGCGTTCAATTGGCTGGAAGAGCAATTATCAGAGTGGTATCACGTTGTGAGGAGGCACAGGACAATTGTAATTTAGGTAAGAATAACTTAAATAATAAGCAACGAATATTAGATAAACAATTGGAGGACATTTGTCAACTTCATTATTCAATATTTTAAATCACAGGACATTTTGGAATGTTCTTGGAACACCCAGTGCCATTTTTTGTTTCCTGTGTCTATATTCACACCGAACATTCCAAATGTTATTAACACTGATTCAATTTGTTCATTTACTAACCTAACAATTAATGATAATAATTGTAGGATAAACAACAAAGAGATGGATTTAAATTATATTATTCTGCACTTGGCAGTGACTTTGGTCCTTGAGATGAACATACGTGGCAGTAAATTCTCTGGGACCTTGCCCAATGCCATATTCGCGTGCTTTTATTTCATTTATCAGCGTCATTATTATTGTTATTATTATTTCCATTTCCTCTTTCTTCATTCTCCAACTTTATAAATTTTCTTACAAACACAACAACCGATTCAATTTCCAATCAAATATGATTTGTAAATTATTCAGCTGAACCCAAAGACAAAATATATCTCATTCAATTGATCCCTCTTTTCTAAATACTGTTATTTTTCAATATTTAAATTCATCTTTCGAACAATGACGTCACTCTCTTTGTTCTTCATGCCGATCATGGAGGATTTGTGGCTAAATTCAGACCACAACATCAACATAACCTTAATAATGTTCCAGACCATTAACAAAACCCCAATATATCATTAATTATAATCAAATATTTATAAAAAAACCCAGATAACATTAATAATAAAATTGTTCTTGATTATAACGTCTAATAATTACGAACAATACCTTTCATTCCATTTTTCCCATATTCATAGGCAATGTATATCTATATATACCAAATAAAGGTTATATCAATTTTGTCTTTGTATTCGAACTGCAATAAAAATAATATAAATATAACCTACACAAACACATTTTAAATACCTGAAATTTATTTTTAAATCACTCCACCACGCACATATATATGTATACATCACATATTTATATTTATATACACAAATGCATTTAGTTTTGTGACTTCCAACATGGCTAACGCTGTAACGAGAGTTATTTTACGTTGTGAAGAAGCTGGAATGTCCAATAAACTCGGTAAAGCCAATCAAAAAGCCGAAACAAAAGAAAACACCAAAAAAAAAACACTTCGCGTGAATATTTCTAATTCTTTGTTAGACGGAAAAGTGAGGTTATGCGATCTCTTGTATTTAAATGCAATTATCAACACTTTTATTTACTTATCATGATCAATACAAACACAAATATGTTCATGGTTTGTTAAACTTTTATTCTTTTATATATAAATGCTCTTCTTTGTTCAATGTCTCGCGATATAATTGCATTTCCGCAATGAAAATCGAGAGTAAAGAGAAAGCGTGAACTAATGCACAAGTATATACATATATATATATATATATATATATATATATATGACGTGTATGATGGAATTGTTTGATGTTAAATTCACTTTCCGAATCGTTTTTAACGTGTGTTAGGTATAAATATGTAACAGATTTATAAATAATTTATTGTTTAATTAATTGTTATATGATGTAATTTATAATACGTAATGAAAATTCGTCTTGACCTGTTTTACATTTGAATTCACTTTTGTTTTATATTTCTTTCTGTATTAAAATGTTGTTATTTATTATTTTTCAGATTTGTCCGAATGCCAATTGATGCAAGTTCCTGATGCTGTTTATCATTTAATGCGACACACGGAATTAAAGTCGTGTGATTTGTCTGGAAATGTTATCACTAAAATACCACCAAAGTTCGCTGTTAAATTTTCACTTATAACAGGTTTGAACTTGTTTTTATGTTTTGTCTCTGTTTCATTGATTAAATTGTTAATGATATTATTTAAATGAATTAATTATTGTAATTATTTATTTGTTTGTTTGTTTTTTCATGGGGTTTTGCTTATAGAATTGAATTTGAGCCACAATCAAATGAGCAAATTACCAGAGGAACTTGCAGAGCTTCAAGAACTTGCGAGCCTCGACATTTCTCACAATGCATTTATTGCACTACCATCGGTCGTTTGTCAAATGCCACAATTAAAACGACTTCATGCAAATAATAATTCAATTATTGGTAAGTAGAGAAATTATGTGTGAAGAATTTTTGATTTATTGATTGAGAGATTGCTGATGATAATTATGATAAAATGGTAAAGTTTTAACGATTATAATATCAAGAATACAATTTACATTTGTTAACATCCATTTTGTTGACTCACACTTTTTTATTTTCCATTTTTATCTTTCCAAAAATAGATATCGACGTTGAGAGAATCAAACGCGCACCGTCACTGGAGTTCATTGACTTACGTGAAAACACAATTCCACCAAGAATATACGATTTGCTTTGTTGCATTGATAATATCACAATTGAATTATCACCACGACAAGTTGAAGATTGGGAAGATCTCAATGTCTAACATTGAACGAACAACAATAATTATGATAACAATATCCAGTCATTATTGTTATCATCATCAATTTTTACAATGCGTTTAAAAAAAGAACGAAAAGAAATAGAAATCACCAAAGGTTTTTTTTTTGTTTCGACTGTCGCGTTTTTTATTGTTTTTTTTATTCTTTTAATTTCGCAAGGGCGTTTTAGTCTTTGTCGATTTTTAATTAATTTAAATTATCTTGACGTATTGTTTCTGTTTTTTTTTTAATTAATAAATTAAATATTAATAATTATTTTTAGGTTGAGAATTGAACTGATGTGCACTTAATTTTTTTTATATATGGGAAATGTTATTGAAGTTGGATCCAACTTTAATTGAATTCCAAATTCAAAACTTCTTAATCAACATTTCCCTTTTTTTCTGTTTTTCTTTTTACCTTAATTTTCTTTTATTAATTATTATTCATCCAATCATTGTGCTGTGATTCTATATTAATACACCTTACAATAAATGCAACAAGTTATAAAAATATATAAACAAATAAATAGTTAAAAAATGGCTGCCAAGATATCAATCAATCATTGAAACAATTTACAAATAACTAAAAAATTCGATGAAATATTTTTCTACACTAAATATCGTTTGTTCTCTCACATTTCATCAAATCCTAAATAAAATTCTCAATTGAACAACAAAAACAACAACAAATGAAATAAAAATAAATAAAGGAATGTTCATAACCTCAATATTACAATTAATATTTTTCTAGTCATTTAAAAATAAACAAAATAAGGCAATAACAGTAAAGAAAAATTATTTCATTTTGATTTTTATTTTCAATTTAACGTAATTCTATATATATAGTTATATAATAATATTACTAACCTAAGAAATTTGTTAATAATTGTAAAAATCATAGAAAAAAAGAATGGAGAAATACTTTTTGTTCAAATTATATGAAATATATATACAAAAATAAAATTTCTTTTTCAATTGTTGGTTATTTTTAGTACCTGTGTATTTCTTTTTAATATATATACGCATAGCAATATTTATAATAATTAATTAATTGATAATATTATCAATTAATTATTCGGTTTAATTCATACAATAAAATATAGATGAGTCATAGGCGTTTACATTTATTTATACAATACTTATCATTTTTTTTCTCTTTTCTTCATCTATTTTTGATATAAAATCACAAAATATACAGAGTAAAGTCAACGCATAATTCTTTCATTAATTGTTATCGTTATTAATATTAAACTATTCAGATAAAGATAGAAATAAAAAAAATAAACATAAAAAAATGTGTCTACTTATCGACTTTGTTTTTCATGTATGATAAATTATTTAATTACTTTCTCAAACTTTTTGTTTATTTGTTTGTTGTGTATTGTTGTTATGTAAATTGTTTATTAAAGGGAACAGATTAGGGTTGAATTGTTGAGTCGATAATACAAAATTGTAAAATAGAATGGAAATTTGTTTGATGAAATAATAAAAATTGGAGATAATTATTGAACAATAACCTCAAATTTTACCCTCATCGCTATCAACATACAAATCTCGTTCCCAATTTTTTTTTTCTTTAGCACATGGAGCTTATTAATTATAATGAGAGCGACAGAAAAATATATAATTGTTACTATTACATGATCAATTACATTACGTATGAATATATGTCGAATACATTCCATGATCAATTTCGTTTTAATTCTTCAAACAATCGCAGACATGAAAATGATTAGACTAAAGTTTCCCCATTGTTTTTCCTTTTTTTGTTTGTTTCTATTTACCCTTTACCCAATCAACACTATTTACATTGAAAGAATTTACTTTATTTTCTTCTTTTTGATTTATCTTTTCTATAACCTCAAATTATTCATTCAATTATTTGTATTTAATTGTCGTGTTTTTTTTTTCAAATTTTTCAATCGTAAGCAATTAATTAACAATTGTTGAAAGCTAAAATTGATAATTATGAAGAGTTAATGAATTTATTTGAGCGACGTCAGGCACCTCTTCAACTTTTTCATCTTCATTATCATTACTTTTCTTTTTCTTTGTTTATTTTATCAGTTCTTGATTTAATAATTCATTTCTTCTGTTTAGGTACTATAATTTTGTTAATATTCATCGTCAAATTATATCGGCCGTTTCTTTTTCATCCTATTTTGTGTTATAAACAAACGAGAATAAATAATAATTGAGAAAAAAATAATTTCTCACTTTAAAAAACGGAAAAATTTTAACAAAAATCAACTTTGTTTCTATTTTTGTTTCTATTTCGTACATTTTGTGCCTTTTTTTTTTCGAAAAAATGAAACATTCGTGGACCAGCCTTCGAATTAAACGATAAATTTTTCTAAACAATTAAAAATGACAATTTTTTCCATTGCAAATTAGTAAATTATCAATTAAACAATGAAAAATTCTGTAAAAATGTTCCTTTTTCGTTTCTAAAATTTGAAATTATTTCTTTCTACAATCAATTATTAATTTTTCTATTATTGTGAAGTCTTTAAATAAACAATAAAAAGAAACTTAATCAAAGAAAAATTGAAATAATATTTGCGTATGAAATAATAGAAAAAAGATATCAAAACAAAATAAAAATTGCACAAATCAATTAATGAATAATCATTTGACAATATTACGTGTAAATGTCTGTGTTCGTGTAATTAATAATTAAATCATCTAAACTTGTATCTTCACTATTTGCTCTGACTCTACCGACAAAATATTTCCTCTTTTCTTGTTTCATTTAACAATTATATTTAATATTATATCATACAATGCAATTGCGAATTTTCTTTTCCCCTTTATGAAAAAAAAAAGGTAGGAAAAGAAAACAAAAACACCACAAATAATTCTCTCGTAATATTTTCGAGTATTTTGTTGCTTTCTTCTCTTCTATTCTTTCTCCAAAGAATTTTAAAAATAAAAAAAATCCTCAGGAGACACTGGATATCATTGCAAAGCTCATTTGTTAATTCCTCATTTTCATATTTTCCTTTCAATATCATCCAAAAGTTAAAAATTAATTTATATAATTTAGTCAACCTTTTTATCTTCCTCTTTTCCCTTTTCTCTCATTTACGTTTCATCCTCATTCTCATTATCATTATCAGAATTGTTTATTTTCTCATCTTGTTATGTATTGTAAAGTTGATATTCTATATAAGAAGTTGGAACAAAACCTTCAATTGGTTGAGACATACGACGAACTCTTGTCCAACCATCACCTTGATCCAATTCAATCATATAAAGTTCTTCACCATCGTACATCGGTATCGAACCTTCACTCGTTGCTGAAATAACACAACCCATAATATTACCAACAATACCAATTAAACTATCCCCCATAAAGTCATTCTCAACATGAAAAACACCAATCCAAAGTCTAACATTAATTTTTCAAACTGGCTTGCATGATAACTCAAAAACTTCTGTTTCAATTTGGACAAACATTTTTTTATTCAATTCCAAACAAAATTCTCCATCTCCCGAACTACAATCAAAATTGTCCTTGAAAAATTACTATTTTTTCCTTACGGAATGATAATGCCGTATCAAGAAGTCAAAGTCATTTTGGTTGCTCTTTTAGGTTAGTTTATAAATTATTCATGAAAGAATTCAATGATAATAAAATATACTGTTTAAATTCTTACCATCGAATGGATAGAGGGCACGACACGTTCCCAATGGAGGTTGTGCGTCCAATTCATCAACATAATATTCCTCACCGGCGCTACCTGGTAGTGACGTTCTTGATGCGCCAAGGCCAGATTCCGGGCTATTCGTGGAACTGTGCATGAGTACGGTAAAGCGAATACCACTTTCTATTTATAACTAATAACTTAACAAACTAAATAACTGTACATTAAAAAAAGGAGCAAAAGAATAAACAATAAAAGATGAATAAAATGTAAAGAATGGCGGAAATTTGTTAGTTTTTATCAATAAAATTCACAACTTCATTTACATTTATCAATAAATTTACAATAATTATTAATAATGAACTATAAATTAATTTACTCACTCATGTGTAGGCTGTGGTGTACCAGGTGCGCTTTTTTTATGCATCGATTGATTGGCATTTGCATTGCTCACACTTGAATCTGATGCTGAACGTGACAAACTTTCTTCTTCACCACCTGAATTACTCGATCTTCGTGAATTTATTGACCTCGTTGTTGAACCATTACTCGTAGGTTTACGTGGTGCTTGACTTGGACTAAACAACAAGAATGTTATGGGAAAATTAATATTTATCTTACAACGGAAACAGAAAAAAAAAATGAATAAATTCCTGTCTGAACACGTTTGAAAACACGTTCTTCAGACACACATTTTACATACAACTGGCTTAAACAATATCTCTAAAACTAAACAACCGATTGACCTCCATCAAAGTTCATCTAACTTATAAACGAATTCTCCATCTTACAAACTAGAATCATCGACTACCATGAAAAATATCTATAATTCCCATAGCTTTTGATAATATTAAAAATATGGTCAAAAATACTTTATAAATTAACCTTAATTTTATTCATTACCTAGATAAACTGACCCCGGCTTTGATAGCATCATCGAGATAGCCCAGGTATTTAGTTAAATCAGCGCCAAGTTTATCTAACTTGTGACTGGATTGATTTAATTGACCTTCTATACTCATTGGATCACCCAACGCTGGATTTTGTTCATAAACTCCTTTCATTTTCATTAAACCATCGCGCGCTGCTGTTTCTTGTTGTATTTTTGCTTGAATTTCATCTAATCTTTGTTGTAATCGTTTTTTCCGTTGATTTGGTGGTAAATCACTGCAATCCTCCTTCGCACCGTCACCATAACCCGGCACATTATTCTGTAAAAATAAAATTTTATTAATTCTTTCATTTACTTTTAATATTTCAATTCTTTCAAACTTTTATTGTTTTTAATTCTTTCTTTTTCACACTAACACAACACAATATTTTTTTCACTCATTTTGTTTTTCTATATAAAGATACAGAAATATAGAAAATATATTTAGCAATTAAACAAAAGTAAAATTGAACAATTAGACACGAAAAAATACAAAAGAATAATCAAATAGACAACTAATTTAAGAATAATAATATCAATGATAATAATAATAATAATAAAAGATAATAAATACAAAAATATTAATAAATAAATAATTCAAAAGTTGTTACAGAAGAAAATAGTTCAACTAATTAATGTTATATAAGACAATGCAATCACATATGATAAATTAAAGACAGACCTTCAAAGCTATGCACACCTCGATCAACTTCTGCCAGTTATTTATTTATATTTTTTAAATTTTTGCATGAAACAAAACCACAAAAGCTCATCATTCGACGTATAAAATTCGTTCTTGATCAAATTTTCTTTCATCATAAATTAAATAACAAATTGCAATTGAATATCAATCAGCAATTAATAAATAAATGAAAATAACGAGACAAATAAACAATTAAAATAAATAATAATGAATAAACCGTTATTCTTGCAGGTTTGTGCGTGTCAATTCTCGTTTGAAATTCATTTGTTCTTTATCTTTGAAAAGCTTAAAGCTATAGCGCAAATGAAATAAAATTGAAATCGAATTAATGAGGATGAATAAATATTAATTGTGCATTAAAATTGTTTGTTTTTTGTTTGTTTTTGGGTTCAATTGTCTTTCAGTGAAGCTATATTGAAGCAATTGAAAGCTAAGTACTTACAAAAGTAGGAAATTAATCCAGAATTTTATTTGCACGACCAGAAGATTTTGAAAGTTTTGTTTTGTTTGTTTATTTATATTTTTGGTTGGTTTTTTTTTCGATTTTTATTTGTTGCAGTAGAGAAAGATGGATTTGTAGGGTAGTTCGTACCCAACCCGCCACAATTTTTCATCATAAGAAACAGAAATGTTACTAAATATAGATAATTATTCATGAACAATGTTTAATTTGAGGTTAGGAATAGTCAAAGATTGTAAAAAAATGATATTTGCAACGTTTAACATCGAAATTAAACCCCAAATTCGAAATCTCTGACTATTATAACCTCACATTTGTAACTGAAATGTAAAATTTGAATGCAGAAGCGATTAAATAAATTTGTGATTTGTTTAAATAATTGAAATGCATTTTACTGTGAATATTACTAAGAAATAAACCAATGTTGAAATATATAAAATTAAATAATAAATAAATAATTGACCGGAATAAAATTTGCATTGTTAAATGATTATGAAATTTCATCACTTTAACTTAATTAATTGCAGTAAAATAAATTATTTTTACCTTATTACTGCTAAATATTCCAAAGATTCCAACACGTTTCTTTATTTTTCCACCCGAAACTGTACCTTTTACCGTAAGATGATTATGAATTGGTTGCATTGTCGGTGGTGAAAGTTGTGTATTGCTATCATAAGTTTTGGCTGCTGATAAATCTTCAAATGGAAAATCACCCGGTGGTGTAAATCCACTTTTATATCGTTCAACAACAAGCGCTGTATCTTCTTTTTCATTAATTTCATTCGCTGCTTTTTCAATGCCGTCTAAACATTGTTGAATTATTGGTGCAACAGCTCGTTCTATTTGTACCGATTTCAACATATAATTTCGCATATTTTTAATTCGTTTCTCATCCAGTTCCTGCAAAACAAACATTAATTAATACAATAAATAATCCTTTGTGTA
This sequence comes from Meteorus cinctellus, assembly GCA_030523045.1. Classification (NCBI taxonomy): domain Eukaryota; kingdom Metazoa; phylum Arthropoda; class Insecta; order Hymenoptera; family Braconidae; genus Meteorus; species Meteorus cinctellus. The sequence goes on along the minus strand of JAPYZF010000584.1, from coordinate 6,512 downwards.
ATAATTATAAAGACATTATTGTCATCTTCATCTGTTTGTTATCATTTCATTTATTTGTTTAAAATTAATAACAAAAATGAATTTAACTCACTTGTAAATGTTGAAATACATCCGGCATCGCCGTATGATAATGCAACGTTTGCATTTCATTAGTTTTTTGTAATAAATTGGCATATTCAGTTTTTGCTTCTTCACTTTGCTGTGTTTTAACTGCCATATTCATCCGTTGTTTTTCAACTTCAGCTCGTGATAAATTAAAATCAGCATCAGCACGTTGATAATTTTCTAAAGCACGTTCAGCTTCACGAAATGCTTTCTCATATGCCTTTCTAGCACGTTCTAAATTACCAATTTGTCCAGCCAATGCTGTCATAAGTCGTGAGCCTTCTTGTAAATGTTTTTTTCTATCATCTTTAAAATCTTTAACCAATAAATTCAATTCACGTAATACATTTGCTTGTAAATTTTCTGCAATAACTTCACGTTGTCCTGCTTGATCATTAACTTCATTTAATTCCAATTTAAATGCACGACATGGACTGTACCTGATTGAAAAAAGAACACCAAAAGCAATTAAATAAATGTAACAATAAATTTCTGTTTGAATATTCAATTATTACTCACTGATAATCTTCCTCTTCCTTTTTTTTCGGTTGGTAATTCTTTACTAGCCTTCTACAAACAATAAAAATAGTAAAATTAATATCTACAGATTAAAACGTTATCATAAATAACCACCAAAAGAACATTGGAATTACAAATTAACATAACCTCAAATATCATTTTTCATAATTAACAATTAAATAATTCCCAAAGTGCAAATATAACCAAAAAACATCCGAAATTACATTCAAATCAATTCTATTAGCATTTTTATTAACAATTTCCATTATTTACCTGAGATTTCCAGCATATTCCACTTCGATTTTGCACCGATCCCGAATAAAATGTCCATAACGTTCCAGAAAATCGATTCCCTTCTGCGTATGCAACGATAAATTATCGTACTGATCCTATAAATAAACAAATCAAACAATGAATAAAACAATTAAACAATTAAATGAATAAATTATGTAAGAAAAACTTTATAAGAAATAAGAAATTTATCAATGAGGAATTCGACGATGAAATAAAAATATTCATCTTTATCAATTTTAGGTTAAGTATTTTTTATTTGATTTAGATTTTGGTTTTTTTGGCATTACAAATACATTGCGTGAGGGTATTATTTGTTGAAACCGGTTTGGATACTGAATATGGAGTTACCACGAATGAGCCATCTTGCAGGCCAAGAGCACAGACGTTCCCGCGAAGGATTGACCATAAAAGTTCAACGTCTGATATCAAAATAACACGCACACATTCATAAAGGATAATAAAAATAGAAATAAATAATAAGAATAGACCAAACATGAGTTAAACATCAGATCTGATTAGTAGAATCAGATTTAACTGTAGCACGAAGACTTTTCAAAAATCATGGTGTCTTCAACCCCCGATATCTACCCTAAAAATTCATATTTCGTAATCATTTTTCTTTCAAAAAGGAAGAACAAGCGATGACAATTCGAATGGAACAAACTGCAAATTCGTATCTTCAATAGTTTGGTAAAAACAAGCCCTTAAACAAAAAAAACTTTTTACACAATCTTCAGTAAAAATCAGATCAAGTCCAGCTGTTTTCAACATTCCATATCTCCCCTAAAAATCAATATTTTCCATCAAATTCCTCTTCCACCATAAACTTCAAGCGAAAATCTATCCAACGAACCCACCCACGACCAAAAATACACACCCCTTCCCCAACAAAAATCAACTCAAACAAAAAAAGTATCAAAAACATTCAAAAACTCTCCTAACGGTCATTTTAAATTCATTCAAAAAACAACTGAATTTTCGCGCTCATCAACCGTCATATTTCAAATTCTCAAATTCATCAAAACTAATTCTTCTATCGAAAAAAATCCCCTCACGTCCTCTCTACAATTTTTCTATTTCATGGCTAATAATTTTCTCTTTTTCCTCCATTTTCTTTTTTTTCTGCTCTCTTTTCTCTCATCTAATAAACTATGCATATATATATATCATACGAGTGTGCAGAGCAATTCATACACACAGTGGGATGGATTGTGTTTAGTCAAACTCTCAAGTGCACACTATGAGTCACGTAATCACGTTCAGGGGGCTGTGCCTCACCCTTCACACATGTATGAGTAGATATATCTATATCGACCCCTCTCTCACGCACACAATGAACAAACATACACTCACACTCTCCTTCATTCATTTTTATCTTTCTTCGTCATTTATTACTTATTTGCCATAGTATATGCAATGACTAATATTATCGACACACTCATACAACAAAATATTTTTGTTTCAATCTTTCTATCTAATCATTGTTGTTCATTTATTTTATATGTTCATAAATGGACACAATTGAAAAATATTTACGTAGATGTGATTTGTATGTTGAACGGTTGATATTGATAGAATTTATTGGATTACAAATAGAGAAACATTACAAGAAAATAGTTCGTTAGGTCAATGCAATTTGATGAATATTTTGCTTCCATTTTGTTTTTTTTTAGGTTAATGTTAATTTCATTTTCGTTTATTTGTTCTGAAACTATTAAATGAAATCTCGTTCTGTAGGCGGAAATAAAAAGCGTGTGGGTGTAAATGAATAAGCGTATTCTACATGATGAGATATTTGAAAATAAAATGTGAAGAAAAAAATGAGCCATAATAATAATTGTTATTATTATTATTGTCGAGGCCATAGGAATTTTTGTATGAGAAAATATATTTATTTTATTATTTTTACTTCATATCTATTGTACAAATGGGATATTTTGAGATTAGTTTTTATCTTTTCTACAAATTGTGGTGATAATCAACAGAATACAACGTAGATACAAAATAGTAATTGATAATGATTCATTTGAATGCTATTTGATATGGAATATTAATTGTTATTCAAATATTTGTGTGTAATGTTGAACTTAATGAGGTTATGAATGAATTTCGACGGTTGATTAATCATCAGAATGAATTCTTCATTATTTGTTCGAAGTTCAAAGATTGTTAAAACAAATGCGAACTTATTGATGCGGAAAAGTGAGGTTAGATAACGAAAAAATCGGTTATAAATTCTCAGAACCGGTAAAAAGAGAAAGACTGATGATTAAAATCTAGGAAATTACTAGAGAATCGGAAATATGTGAGGAAAAACAATGAAAGCAATTAAGCCGGAGGTAAGTCATTAATAACCTCAAATTCATCCCCTCCACTTGGTCAAAAATTAGAGAACAATAAAAATCAACAAATAGGTTATAAAAATCGGTAGTTCAAATGAACAATGAAAGAAACAATGACTCATGTCGCCACTAGCAACAGAAACAAACAATCGAAAAAGACCTCAGAGATATAACACCAAATAAATAATAATATCAATGAAAAAAATCGCACATGAATATAAATTTATCGCAGTGACCCAAAAACACAACTAGGTTATCAACTATCAAGAGAAATAAAATAATTCGCAACCCAAAACAAATTTTTGTAGGTTAGGTCAAAGAATTTCATACAAAAACCCTACCCTGAGCATTTGAAAAAGGACAAACAACAAATGGATGACTCATAGTCGTCCCCAGAACGAAAATGAAATGCACAAACAAAATTCACAGCAAAGCAAACAATTGACCCAACAAAAATGTAAATTACAGAAAACAAGCATTAACAAATCCAAATTTAACACAACAAAACTTACACATAAACAAAATAAGTAAATAAATAAACAAATAAACAAAATAACATAACATAACCTAACAAAAATAACGCATATCCGTTATTGCATTAGAATAATCAATTTAAAAATCCAAAAAATTCGTTATAAAAAAATCGAAATATAATTTACAACCCATGTGTGACTTTGTCAACCATTATCAATTTTCACGGGCAAGGTGCGGTGAAAATACACACACACACCAATCCGGACCCAGACTCTCTCCCACTCCACCAGTTACAAACCTACACAAACATAAATTCAACAGAGACACAGAAAACTGACTGAGACACAAATATAAAGAGCGAAAGGAAATATATATAACCTGTGCCCGAAGAGATTCAACAACCGTGAACAAGAAAACCAGTATATATACAACACATTGAGCAAGTGGTTGCATGTATTGGATTCTCAATCCACACATATACACATATACAAACGGACACAAGTCGATATGTGCGTCAAATCATATCAACCAATAAAAATTCATATCATTCCAAATAAAACAACACCCCCCCTTCATGCCCACCAACTAATATATACATCAAATCTCTATAATTAAATACATTCCCCCAACAAATGAGGTTATGAGACCAAAAAAAAAAAATGTACAAAAAATCTTCATAAATCTCATTATAACCTCACAATATCGTTTGATAATTCTATTTTCACTTCCAAACAGGTTCATACACCTGATTTATCATTAACAGTCAATATTCTAATTACATTTAATGCGTTAGAGTAGGTTATATACATATCATATGTATTTATATATACATATATATATATTTGTATGTATGTAAGAATATATATGTATATATATACATGCATTACACATAAAATAAAGGGGACAGAAAAGGCCACGGGACACTCACCCAAAGTTCAGTACCCCAACTCATAATTGTAGGTTAGAAAAAAAAAATTCCAGTAACGATTTTTTTTTCCTAAATTTTTGTTTTTACTATTCAAATGTTGACCAAATTGTTTCACATGTAAATTAATGGCTCACTTCACTCTGCGAATGTGTGTGTGTGCTCACACACACACAAAATGATGAATAACTTTATTGTTAGATGTTTATATATATATATATATTGATTTATATTTATTTATGATTATGATAAATGTGTAATATTATATTTATTATTATTAATATTTATGATAGAACGCATGAGAAATTCATGCGTCAGATCATCGCGCACATTGACGGAAATACACCTACAACATGTCCGCCTATAATCGTAACCACTGACTGGGCCACCGTATATCGAGAAACCCACACCCAACCGAACACACAAATGTGTATTTAAGTGTGTTGGAGAATATGTGAGGACTGGTGGTGGATGTTTGTATGTGTTTGCAACTGGATTTGATCTTTTTACCTTACTTTTTTGCTTCTGCGCTTTGAAAGCCGCCCTGGTAGTTGGAACTGGCGACATCTTTACCATGGAATGTGTAGTGATGTTCAATTTGTACAGATATTTTTATTTTGCGGCGTAGTAGTAACGCCACCTGGTGGCTCGGTCGGTATTGTAGGGAATTATGCTGTTATGTTATCATAGTTAAGTATTTTAGGTTAAGTGATGCTAATAGAACGAATTCGCCGGTTTACGTTTTGAAATGAGCTAGTTGGTGCTGCTCCCAAGCGGTGACCTTGGCTCATTGTCCTAACAGATACGGCGCTTTCAGTCCTTTGTTTCATCACAATTGCACTTCAACAAAAGATAAATTCCAATCAATTTCAATAATATGATCGATAGATTACATGTTTACGTTCAGAATAGAGGTTATGTTATCATCTCGCTCTAAACATAACCAAATAAATCCCCACCACTATTAAACTCTCATTCTAAAATGTACAGTCTGAATTATAATTATTTCCATTGTAATTATTCTTTTTGATTTGGTGGCTGAAGAATTAGAAATGAAACATGGCCAACAAAATCTAGTTATATCAGATTAAACGTTGATAAGAAAAAATCTACCATAAAACGATAACAAGCAAATTTTTTCGGTCATTGACTTTTTATATCGATTGTATATCAAGTGAAAGTGAGGTTAGGACAATCTCCCACTCTTCTGCATATTTCTCGCAATCCGCACGCGTTTGTTATATATATATATATATACACATATCAATTACTTCGATGAATCCCCCCCCCAATTTTGATTGTTTTCTTCTTGTAGATCTTGACCAATCCACAGATGTAATTTTACGCGCGAAATTCAGATGAGCAATCAGGTTGAGATTTGTAGATATTGGTGGGGAGTGATCGGGAAGTCCATAGTTAGTCATCATCATGGAGGGGTGAAATTTCTGAATGTTAGAATCATATGAACCCCACTATACTCAGAATTGAATGTAATTTGAAATGTAATTATCAGTTGTTGAGATAAGGTTTGAAATAGTAAATTATATTTTTATTACAGCGCAAGTTGTGGTCTGAGATGTTTATCGTTTTATTAACAAGAGATATATCTGTTCATTAGTGTACACAAAATTTTCAACAGACAAAATTTTGTGGGAAAATATTTCAGTTTTGTGTATGAGGTGAATGTGGAGAGGACATAACGTAGAGAAAATGGTTCAGGTGCGTTTTTATTTTCTTATTTTATAATATATTGGATAATTATTTATGTTATTTGTTTATATGAGATGTTGGTGGTGATGAGAGTTGATGTAGTTGTAGTATTGTGATGAATGTGTGTGAATGTATCGTGTGAA